>JACEIK010004937.1:24205-83986 GCA_018107945.1 Datura stramonium
ATATAAAGGGTTACTAAATTTATCAAATATGACATAACTTGAATGGTGACCATATAAAGGGTCATGAGCATCCATACAAAGGGTTTCTAATTATGTCATAACGAGACATAAAGGATTTGGTGGTCGTATAAAGGGTCACGAGTAACCGTTTACAGGGTTACTAATTTCCATAGCTAGGCATTAGAAAAGCGTAGTCGACTAAAATAACTTAAAGAAAGTGAAAAGAATGAATTAATAGACTAAGCTACAAGTTTTATTGATTTTTTTCTCTGCTTCACTTTTATATGATACTTTTGGGTAAATTATGACTTGCCTCCTCTCTTATTCCTTTATTAATCACATGTTTTTACTCAAGGTTTCATTCTAACTTTAGTGAGGAGAATGTTGAGGCTCACTGAGTACTGCTAATGGTGTACTGACGTTCTCTTTGTGGAACATACATTGACCTATGTCAATGTAGATGTAGGTTTCATAGACAGGCAGAATACGAGCTAGGTCTCTTTATTCCAGAAGTTGATTTGGTGAGCTCCGCCCTTGCTCGTGGAGTTTCTTCTCTTTCAGTTAGACTATTTTATTTATATATTCAGTTATCTGCATTTAATTTGGGGATTAGCCAGGAAATCTATGTCTTGTGCATTCCTCTCAGCTCTCCAGTATAGGCTTCATAGATGTGTTGTTAGTTGGGTTATGGTTGTTCACTTTATTTGCCATTAGTTTTGGTACTTTCTAGTTACTTATAGATTTTTGACATATTCGAATTATCTAAGAATTGTTGGAGTAAAGTCTAATTCAAAAGTTTATCTATTCATTTTAGTGAATCATAGGGTAAGCTATATTAAGGTACATGTTAGAACAATCAAGCTGGTTTTCTCGGTCAAGTTAAGGCACCGAGTGCCAGTCACGGCTTGCTTAGAAAATGGGTCTTGAAAAACTTGATATCAGAGTAATAGACTTAGAAAGTCCTAGGGGTCTATGAAGCCATATCAGTAGAATCTTGTCTATAAGTATGTAGCGCGCCATACTTATATACAAGAGGCTACAGACATGAAAGAAAATTTTTCCCTTATTTTTATTCTAGATCGTGCGATAAAGCCGAATTTTAAGTATGTTTCTAACATGTTCGTTTTTGTTCTTTTTAGATATGACAGAAATGCCACGCACTCGTAACTCTGAAAACAATGCTCCTGCCACAGCTGCTGTGGGTTCTTCTATAGAAGAGGGAATAACTAAGAAGGTACCAGCTAAGAAGATGGGTCGATCAACTAAGGCGACTTTGTTACCTCAGTCCAGACAAACCGAGCAGGTGGTTCAGGAACAACTACCTCAGTCAAGGCCAGCAAGTATTCCTGCTTAGGTTGTGATGCCTTCGGAGATGGGGGAAGCTTTCAATGCTGTTAAGGGAGCTATGGAGATGTTCACAGCATTCATGGCAAATCAGAGTAGAGGGGAGATCAAACTCCACCACACACAGGGAGAGGAGATGGTTCTATGTCTTCAAGGGTTAAGGAGTTCACTAACCTGGATCCTCCAGAGTTTTGTGAGACCAAGCCTACGCAACATCCAATATTGTGGTTAGAGAAAATTTAGATAACTCTTATGTAACACCTCAAAACTTTTCTAGACCAAACTCAAACCTTGCAATAAAAATTCAGAAGAAACTAGAAAAGTTGCCTTAGAACGACCGAGACAATGAGTCGTGGTCAACTCCAAAGACCCGTTCTCTCAGTCGTGGTCAGTCCTGCCTTGGTCTTTCGAGAACCAACAGGACATGGAACGATCCGTTCTGAGAAACAACGAGTCGTCCTGTCACTCATTGGTCTCCAACTCAAAACTCCCTTTTACAGAAACCCACGACTCAACCAATGAGTCGTCCTGTGAGACAACGACTCGTGGTGTAAGTCGTTGGTTGGGATTCCCAGAAACCTCCTTCAATGACAATGAGTGGCAACAACGACCTGTTGTATCACACAACGAGTCATTGTGACCATCCGTGGTGCCAAGTTCAGGGATCTTAGGAACCTTTCCAGTGGAGGTGGCGACTCAACATAACAACTCGTTGGGTCTACCAATGAGTCGTTGTGTTGCCCATTGTCAGGCTTTCCGATTTTCTCATCTAGTGACCACGGGAGGAACCAACGACCCGTTGGTTTATCCAACGAGTCATGGTCCCTCTCGTTGCTAGTTCTAGTAAGTCCAGAACCCTAGCCTCAGGACTAATAACTGGTCCTAACAAGTCATGGTCTCAACCAACGACTTGTTGAGTGACCCGTTGGTCCCTGTCGGCAGTTTTTTCAGATTTTTTTAGGGATATTTTTGTAATTTCTTATCTTTTTAATCCCTAAACTACGTTATTTTTGGTTATTTTCAGGGAATTCAGAGGGGTAATTAATGATTACTTCACCCCTCTCATCCCCTCAGAAAATTAGATTGTAATTATTCTTTCAGAAAAATTTAGAGCAGGAGCTAGGGCACTCGAAATTCTCCTCAGATTCTCAAGGGATTTTCTCCGGAATTTCTTCACCAGGTATGTGGGAATTCAACAAGGGAATTGTTCTTCCCTTGTGTTCCCAAAACCCTTCCTTAATCTTATATCAGTTATAGCCCTGAGGTTTCATAATTTCGAAAGTTTTTTTTGAAATTTTTTTATAAATTTCAAGAGGGGTATTATCCATGTTATTAGTTGCTATACTTTTCCTAAATTCTTAGACTATCTACTCGTGAAATGATTTATCCCTAGATTTTGAATACAGTATATTAGGGTCTACCATAATTGAGCAGTTATTCATGTTGCTTGACTCTACCCGTGTTGGGATTCCCATATTGTTAAAATTAGTTGAAATCTCAGTCAATTGCATGCCAGTCCAGTTTCAATCAGAATGTTAGCATGCTCAATACTTTTCAAAAATGTCATCTGATTAGTTTGACTACAGTCTTGTCTTGAGGTGTCAGTGGTGCCTCCCAGTTATCAGTTATTAGACTCAAATATCAGTCATCGGATTTCAGTTTGTTCTTTAGACGGTTACGACACTTCCAGATAAGCAGCTCTGGCCAGTCTTAGAACACCAATTACAGAATTCGGTCCGATAAGACTCTTAAGTACTTCCAGATAGGTATCCCTGACTTAGTCTTGGACCCCAGTTTTGAGCTATCAACTTAGTAGTTAATCTAGGACTATCCAGTGGGAGTAGGACTTAACACCAAGCGAATCGGGGTTCCAGCGCACCCAGGTTCCCAGAACTATGTTGCCACCATAGGTTATTTATTGACCCTATGGCCCCAGACTTGTGATCACCCAGTTCATGTTTTTATATCCTGGCAAGGTATATTGGGTCCTACCGATTGGGTGTATAGATCGAACTCCACATCTAGCTCATATGTTTATATGTCGGTTATAGACTTCCTCGCTAGTCAGTACAGTTTCAATTTAGCTCAGCTCAATACAGTTTCAGTTTACTCAGTTCAGTTCAGTTCAGTACAGTTAGCTCAAATTAGTATCTCATATTCAGTACATGTCTATGACAATCAGTTAGGGTCATTTTTGACCATTTTAGTTATATTTCAGTTATTCAGTTTTAGTATTTCAGTTGGTTATTGAATGTCATTACAGTTCAGTTATTTGATCTTTATGTTATATTTTCTCTCACTTACTCAGTACATTCAAAGTATTGACACATACCTTCTATGTTGTATCATATCATAATACAGGCACAGGTTCTCATCCCCAACACCGTTAAATGATTTTCCCTTTGGTGATATCAGCAGTTACAGTTGGTGAGTCCTCATCTTTCGAGGATGATATTTTATTATTCAGTTATTTCTTTCGGTTAGAATTTAGAGTTAGCTGGGGGCTTGTCCCCGAGTCTATACCCTAGACAGGTTGTCACGCCCCGCCTTGGGGGGTATGACTGGCACCTGGTGCCCTATTAAGACCTGGACTGCTAGACTTCTGTGCCTAAGCACATCTGGTGCCTGGCTGGCTCTAGCACCCGATTCATGGAATCAGCAGGCTATATAACGGCTATAAATACAGCCTCCGTCCGAGCGCTATAGCTACTTGTCTTGTAACATCGGCTGACGAATCATATCAATATAAGGAGCCTATGTGTGGGCCGACAAGGCCACCATGCTGACTAGTTATTTCTAAATCAAACAACAGATGCTAAACAGCTACTTGACCGACAAGATTTTCTACTAAGCGGATTGGCCCCACACGGCCAACGCAAATAACTCAACATACCTTTGGCCCCACACGACCGGCACAACTAACCTGAGCCCAAATATATACACAATCTGCAAGCTTCTAGGAATACTGATAAGATGGTCGGGACAGGGCTGACCTACCCGTACTGTATAACAAAGAAAGGAAATAGACCTCTAGCTGTCTAGCTCCAGTGACGGGGCGATGACTCAATGGCCAGCCCAGAATCACGAGGGGATCGGCTCCTCGTCTATATGAGTACCTGTAGGCAAGTAATGCAGCGTCCCAAACGGGCGTTAGTACCACTGGTACCGAGTATGCAAAGCAAACTGATCATAAACAACATAACTACAGAAACTCTGAATGACAAAAGATATACGAAGCGATAGAATGCGAAGCAGGCTTTTTCTGTACTGAGAGTAGGCAAAGCATACAATCGGCACATTGGCGATCTGTCTATTAGCTAATATATAACATGTATATACATATATATAGCAAGCAAGGACCAATACCAGCCCCCATAAGCTGGAATGTGCCAACCAATCAAACAATCTATATACCCCTACCCGGGTCAAACACTAGAAATAAATCATTCCACTCGTCTACTAACTACGAGCACCCTCTACATTTCTGGGTCTCTAGCTCGGGCCTATGGCCTCTGATATAAATAAATTTGTGTCTGAGCCCGGAGGAGGACTCCTGTGCATGTAAACTGTAAACTGTAAGCTGTGTCTGCCATCTATGGCCAGTTCCCTAGGCGCAAGCGCACAATAAGATCAGCCCATGTGACCCGTGCTGATCAGCGGCGATATGGGAAAGCTTCATCCCATCTTCGTCTACTGCGGATGGCGCTTTTCACTTGGACTGACGTATACCCACCCTCACGATGGGTCGACGCAGTTACCAACCAGGGCGGCAGGACGCTCAAGGTGCCCTCATAGCTTTTAAACCAAGTCAAAGCAATCAATAGTCCATATGTAACATGTTTGAGCGAAAATATATCATATTGATTTCTCATTCTGAACTCTTTCTGTGTTTATACTGATTCTCCTTTTTGAATTATGTTGTATCTGGGAAATTATCTGTCTGTCTGATATTACTTTACTAAATTTTATTCTGAATATATATCATAATATTATAAAACATGCTTGCTAAACTCATCTTGGACTATACGAGTCTGAAATAATATCCCGCCATTTGGCACTGTTTTTACTAACTTTCGGACTGAGTATGACATAACAACACAGACAGATTTACTGAATTCGCACAAAACTTAATATTCATTCCTGGAATTCCATTATGAGTTTACTCTATTATGCTAGGCTAAGGGTACTAACATGAAAGACGCTTTACATACCTTCGCTTGGGATTTCCGACTAGCAACGGGCGGCTTCGATTGATTACTTCAGCTATTTCTCCAAACCGCATTCACATATATATCAATTAGAACTAAATACACCAATATGGAAAACATCACTACGATATATATAGCCCAAACTTTTGGCTTATCGAAAAATGGTCGAAAACTTCGCTATTTCGAAGGTCCGGAAGGGAGAAATACTCAACTTTAGGGCTAGGAGTATATTGACACTAATTTGGAGTAATTCCACTTACCTTAGCTCGGTAGGACGACGGTCCGCCGGCCGAATTTCACGAAAATACTCCGCAGGAATGCTCCCGGTAACAATACTTCACTACCAGATTAATTCGAGTTTGGACCGTAGTTTAATAGTGTAGCGGACGAGTCTCAAAGAAATCCCCTGGTGCCCCCTGTTTTCTGTTTACTCTCTGGAAATTATGGGTAAATGATACAAAAACCGAAGTTGGGGCTTATATATATAATTGGGACCTATAAGTCGCATTCACAGATACGATTTATAAGTCGCGTCTGATACGATTTATAAGATCGCATTTTACGCGCTTACGACGCGCCGACTTGGCGCTTGTCGATCTTTCCCGGGCCTTTTCTAGCATTTATGGCATTCTAAGGCTCTTAACATGCGAATAAGCCATCCAAATGTCAAGAATTTACGGGTGTGTAACATTTCCGCAATTACTGGTGATAAGTAACCTTTAAACCAACCCATGGTTATCATAACACTGGCATTCTGAGTAAAAACATAGAGGAAGTTTTTAAGTTAATAAAATAAAACATTTATGAAGAA
Organism: Datura stramonium; assembly: GCA_018107945.1. Taxonomy (NCBI): domain Eukaryota; kingdom Viridiplantae; phylum Streptophyta; class Magnoliopsida; order Solanales; family Solanaceae; genus Datura; species Datura stramonium. The sequence goes on from JACEIK010004937.1 coordinate 30,569, forward strand.
GAACTAAATCATCAAGTTTAAAAAACTGAACAAAGCTGAAAATCTACAAACTATGCGTATTAAAGCCATCTATCTGATGAGTTGTTTAGGATAAGCCTCCCGGCTAACTCTAGAGTCTAACTGAAAGAAATATAACTGAAGGAAATAATCCTCGTCCTCGAAAGATGAGGACTCACCAATGATGCAGCTGAAAACTTCTGGGTAAGATGCGCTAACGGTCTTGAGATTGAGGAGCACATGGTTGTATCATAAAATGATATAACATACAAGGTATGTGTCAGTACTTTGAATGTACTGAGTGGAGAAACCATAACACGAACAATAAAACAAATGAACAGTAAAGACATGAGTGATAACTAAAATTTTGAAACTGAATAAAGCTTGATATCTCTTGAGATAGTCAAAATGGCCTGCGATGGTCAAAGACATCCAAAATCTGAAGATACTAATCTGAAATACTTGCAATTGATCTGAACTAAAACAGTCTTAAAACTATTCTAACTGAGCTAATCTAAGACTGAACTGAACTGACTAGTGGGAGAGTCTATAAGCGGAAACCATAATACACAACCGTGAGCTAGACGTGGAGCCCAATGTATACACCCCATCGGTAGGATGCAATATACCTTGCCAGAGCATAAAGACATGGTGGTGATCCGCGGTCTAGGTCCATGAGGCCAATAAATGCCCTGGGGTGGCAGCATGGTGCAGAGACCTCGGTGCTTGTTGGAACCCTAGTCCTCAGTCTTCAAATTCTCCCACTAGATAGTCCTAGACTGACTACTAAGTGATAGCTCAGTAGGGCCAAGACCCGTCAAGAATACCTATATGGAAGTACACGAGAGTCTTATCGGACCGGTTGTAACTGGTGTTCTAAGACTGGTCAAGAGCTGCATATCTGGAAGCGATATAACCGTCTAAAGAACAAACTGAAATCGAAGATGGGGTCCTAAGGCTGGTCAGAACTGTATCTAAAAATGTCATGACCGCCTAAATAACTTCAATATTGCGATATTTGGAGGTACCACTGACACCTCAAAATTAACTGTAGTCAAACTGATCAGCTGACATTTTCTGGACAACGTGAGTCAAATAATCTGACTGAGACTTGACTGAAGTATCTGACTGAAATTTCCACCTACACTAATAATATGGGGATTTTAGTTTGTTAGAAATAATAAAGCTACAGGGAAACCCCGTCTAACACGCAGAGATCCTAAATTCTACTAGACACGAACTAGGCTAAATCATTTCACAAGTATAATTCTCATAACTTTCTAGAATTAGGAATAGATAATAAGTTAAAAATCATGAGGAATACTCTACTTGGAATCTCAAAAATTAGTCGACAAGTTTCTACCATTCCGTCCATGGGGCTGAACTGATAGAGAAAATAGAGGAGATGTTGGGAACACAGGGAAGAACTATTCTCTTGTTGACTTCCACACTACCTGGTGATGGAAATCCCTGAGAGAATCATTGAAAATCAGGAATTCGGTGCCCTAGCTTCTGCTACGAGTCTTTAAGAATTCTACGTTCTAACCTGTGGGGGATGCGAAATGAAGTAAAACAGAGCGGTTACTCCTCTATTCCTGATTAGTAAAATGACGTAGTTTAGTCTAAAATTTTACAAAATTACATAAAACACCCTGGGAAATTCACAGGGAAAAGGATCACCTTCAGTCCCCACAACTCCGAGTCTACGTGAGGTCGAGGATGACTGGGTTGCAAAGTCGTGATGTGCACTGGAAATTCCTCTTCAAATTCAACAGTCCTGCCAATGACTAACTTTACAAGTCTTCCATAGAACCTAATGACTCGTGATGTCTCCCGTGACATTAATAGGAATTTCTCCTTCATGGATCATGGGGGACACCACGGCTCGTGGTGTGCCCAATAGGTCATGGTGATGATTTGTTAGGTACCGCCCTGGTGTTATCAACTTTCCAGACAACCCGTGACCACGACTCAAATAGCAACTCCAGTGGTCACTCCCGTGTCACATAATTTCCCAAATTTTCCAACCAAGTCCGGACAATTCCCCATGAGTCACTCCATGACTCGTGGCCACCCAGGTCCACCGGGGCGGCTTCGTTCTGTGACCTGGTACTAAATCATGTCTTCTCCATTTCAACTCCAGGTCTAATCTTAGGTTTTCAGGGCCTTCATCTTCCCCGAGTTAAGGGGAGAGCTAAGGTGGCAGAATTCATGGTGGGGAAACAGGGCAACAGGACGGTGAAAGGCCTGCATTGGAGTTCACACAGTTGTCCAAGATATGCTCCGGAGATATTGCTTCAGCCAAGGGCTCATATGTAAAGTTCATCGGGTATAAAACTTGGTCCTTAAGGAGTCAAGACTACGATGCTCATATAAGACATTGACCTCTTTAGCCTCATCATTCATGCCCAACAGATTGAGGTAGAAAGTGGAAAACGTGGAGCGGGGAGAATAAGTGGGCTAGGAATGGCCCAACTAGATTACATGGCCACGAGGTCTGGCGGTAATAGCCGCCCACAGTGGCAACAGCAGCAGGGCTCCAACACCCGCTTCCAGCCAGCGCCCCTACTTTCCGGTCCCGCAAGGATCGGAAGGGTGGAGCATCGAGCTCTCAGTCCTAGAGTCACAACACACCGGCAACTGCTATCCATCTTACCCTAAGTGTGGAAAGAACCATCGGGAGTGCCTTTAGGGCGAAGGGGTTGCTTTGGGTGTGGACAGCTTAGACACCGACTCCAAAAAGAATGTCCCCGTCAGCAGGACGGGGAGATCTGATCTACTTCAACAACTCCAGCAGGCCGACCATCTCAGCAGGCCAACGCTGGTGGCGGTACGCACCAAACTTCTTTTATGCTTTGTCCTCCGTCAGGAGCAGGAGAGCTCACCTAACGTGGTCACAGGTATGTTACATATCTTCCATCTAGATGTGTATACCCTGTGGAGTCAGGAGACACACTATCATTCATGACTCTCTATGTAGCTTTCTAGTTTGAAATCATTTGAGAATTCCTCTTAGAATCATTCTCAATCTCTACTCTAGTTGGTGAGTCAGTTAGAGCCAACCGAATGTATAGAAACTACCCAGTCTCAATCTTGAATAAGATTATTCCAGCTGATCTCGTAGAGTTAGACATGGTCGATTTCGATCTCATCCTTGTCATGGATTAATTACACTCACAGGTTATGCCTCAGCGCATAACGAGAACTAGAGTCGTCAGATTCAATTCCCTATCAAGCTAGTTTTAAAGTGGAGAGGTGTGGTTCAGCATTTAAGGGTTGGTTTATTTCCTACCTTAAGGCAAGAAAGCTTATTTCTAAGGGGGTGCACTGTATCATCTAGTCTAGGTCAAGATTCCATCTCTTTGAGACCCCAACTATCTAGTCAATTCTAGTTGTCAGCGGGGTTCTACCTGATGTGTTTCCCGACAACTAGAACTGACTGAATGAGTTGCTGGGACAAGCTTTAGAGTTAGAAAGCTCCAGAGTTGGCGGGGGCTTGTCAGCAACTCATCGACTAGCAAAGGAGCTTTCAGACCACGGCTCAGAGACTTTCGGTTTTGCTTCCAAATGTATAAACTTTCATTATTTAGTTTTTCTTTAATGGTTTTATTATCTAAGCTTCCGCTATGATTTCTCATATTACCAGTGTTATGATAGACCATGGTTGGCAGGGTTACTTGTGACTCCAAGTACCGTGTCCCATCAGTATAGACTCGATTCGTGACGCATCTCCATGTTATGAAAATGACGGGGAATGATGTAAAGTTCAGTTGGCCTGTCGACTCAAATATGTAGCATATGTTTCGTTCGAGATGTGGGAACAACAAAGAACGAAGAAGCTGACCCTCCAACTTGGAATGATTTACTGAGGCATTTATAGACAATTTCCATATCAAAGGAAGATAGGGAAGCTAATGCTACTAAGTTTGAGCAGCGAGGAAGGGAAGCATGAATGAGTGTGAAATATCCTGTAAGGTCATCCAAGTTAATAGATATGCTCCCATATGGTCCCTAACGAAAAGGCCAGAGATTCGCAGATTTATATACAGTTTAGGTGATCTCACATTCAGGATACGACTGCAGCTACAACGGTGAGCATGGAATCCTTTAAATATGCGGTAGGTTTTCAAAAATCTTAGAAAGGAAAAAAACAGAACAAAATAGTTGAAAGAGATCAGAACAAGAAGGCCCAGAAAATCGGTGGGTTTAGCGGTTCCAATTTGGCGAGGTGAAATCAGGGGTTCCTAGTAGGGTTATTTAGTACCTGCTCGGTCTATGCCACAGACAAAAGTAGTCTTACAGGTAGACATAGTCAAGGTAATGGGAGCCAATGTCGCCAGAATCAGAACATCAGTCTCCAGAGTCAGAGTATTATTGGGAAGTCATCCTACCAAGCACTTGTAGTACTTGCAGGAAGGGCCATTCAATTCAGTGGGATCAGAGGTTGTTACCACTGTGGAGACGTGGACACTTAAAATGGTGTCCAAAACTGTCACTCAATGCAAGTAGGGGATAGCTTGCATCAGGTCCTTCAGTTGCCACTACTGCAGCACCTACTCCAGCTCGCAGTCATCAGACTCATCCTGGGCGTGGGGAAGGCATAGGTTCAGGGTCTACAATTGCAGGGAGGACAACCCCGTCTTTATGCAGCATTAGATTGCCAGAGTGCAGAAACATCCTCAGCTGAAACTGTCCTGAGCCTACTTTATCAGTTTGTGCACATGATGCTTATGTATTAATTGACCCAGGATCTATATTCTCATATATTACTCCTTATTCTGCTAAGAATCTTAGGTTAAAATCTGAGAAGTTGGAAACATTATGTAGTTTCTACACGATTGGTGAGTCAATAGAAGTAATGAGAATATATAAGGTTTTCTGTTCAGTACTGGGTCGCAGCACCACTACTGATCTCATAGAACTATAAATGGTAGACTTCGATGTAATCATGGGTATGGATTGGTTTTCATTCTTCTATGCCTCAAATGGATTGCCGTGCTAAGGTGGTAGGTTTCAATTTCCTAATGATGCAGTCTTGGAGTGAGTTGTACAACCTCGCCTGCAGGTAAGTTTATTTCTTACCTTAAGGCCCTGAGATGGTGAGGAAAAGGTGTTTAGCTTATTTGGCACATGTCATTAACTCTGAGGTGAAACATAGGCCTTTCAATCTATTCAGTTGCTAGAGAATTTTAGGATGTTTTCCCAGATGATCGACCAAGCCTTCCTCCAGAAAGGGTGATAGATTTTGGTGTAGAGGTACAACCAGGCACTCTACCCATATCTATACCTCCCTACAGAATGGCCTGAATTTAAAAGAATTGAAGGAACAATTGAAAGACCCTTCTAGACAAGGGTTTTATCAAGCCGAGTGTCACCGTGGTCTTCGGTATTATTCACCAAGAAGAAAGACGGGTCTCTCAGAATGTGCCTTAGGCAGCTTAACAAGATCACAATTAAGAATAAGTACCCATTGCTGAGAATTGATGACTTGTTTGACCCGCTACAAAAGACACGTACTTCTCAAGATAGACTTGGTCAGCAGGGATATCACCAGCTCAGAATAAGGAGGAGAAGACATTCCTAAGGCAGCCTTCCAGAACTTGCTACGGACATTATAATTCTTAGTAATGTCCTTCGGGTTGACCAATGCTCAGCTGCATTTATGGATCTTATGATCAGATTTAAGACATTTTTGGACACCTTTATTATCGTGTTCATAGATGACATTTTGGTGTACTCCTGAAGCAAGGAAGAACACACAGAGCACCTCAGGAAAAATTACAAGTATTGAAAGATAATGAGCTCTATGCAAAAATTTTCTAAGTGTGAATTTTGGCTGGTCGGTGAATTCCTAGGGCATGTGGTGTCTAGTGAGGAATATTAAAGTAGACCGGTGAAGAATTGTCCAGGTCGACGGCGGCAACCAGACCTGGAGTTTCTCTGGTTTAGCTGGGTATTACAAGAGGTTCATGGAAGGATTTTCCATGCTAGCAGCACCGTGACTAAGTTAACACAGTTAGTCAGATTCCAATGGTCGTGCTTGTGAGCGAGAGTTTCAAAGAAGCGAAGAAGAGATTGGCTTCTGCACCGGTGCTAACATTACCGAAAGTTCAGGTGGTTTACAGTGTGTGATGCTTCAAGAGTTGGGCTCAATTGTGTCTTGATGCAAAATAGGAAAGTCATTGCTTATGCATCGAGCAACTTAAAGCCCATGAGAAAAACTATCCCCATATGATTTAGAGCTTGCAGCAGTTGTTTTACTCTAAATGGAGGCATTACCAATATGGAGAGCACTGTGACATATTCACAGACCATAAAAGCCTCTCGTATATTTTCAAACAGAAAAAGAGCTAAATTTGAGGCAAGGAGGTGGTTCGAGTTATTGAAGGATTACAATGTTAATATCTAATACCATCCGAGGGAAGACTAATGTAGCTGATGCCCTTAGTAGAAAATCATCTATGGGTGTTTTGGCTCATTTACAAGCTCAAGAAGCTAGCAAATTGTACAAAAAGTTATCCAACGATGGTGTCAGGCTAGATGAGACAAAATAAGGTGCTTTGATTGTGATATCCTACGGCACGGTCATCCATTGTAGTTGAAGTGAAAGAGCGACAATATGAAGATCCAATTATGCAGGCAATCAAAGACATGATATTAAAGAATGAGATCACAACTTTACAGTGGGGATAATGATGGTGTGTTGAGAATAAATGGCAGATTATGCGTTTCGAATGTTGGTGGACTTCGGGAAAAATCATGACAGAGGCTCACAGTTTGAGATGATTTGGGAGAGTGATAGGTTATATATATATATATGTTGCAAGGGGATTTGATGAGTTAATCAAAGTAACTAATACTTTAAATCGAACCCCCCATGTGAAATTTTCATTAGACCAAAAATTGTGGCAAGACAAGTTATATTCTTGAATTTGTAATGATGTAAATTGAACCCCGATTATTATGTAGATTGAATTGTTTATTGTTGTGGTGTGAAGTTAATCTTGCTAGGAAGGAAGAATCTTAAAGGTGAGTTAAGACTTGTTCTTACTAAGTTCTTTCCTTACAATGTCATGCCCATAAAGTGTTTGATTAAATGTCTGGGTTAGTGTGAGTTTAATTGGAATGAGTGAGCTCACATTTCTTCTTTATCGTGAGCTATTCAGTTATATATGTTTCTCCTGGTGCTTATCCTTTGGACCAAGTCATGATGTACCTTCTTCTCTAGATCAATACAATACTTGATTTTAGATATACAATAGCCTTCTTCAAACACTAAATAATGCTTTTGTGATTCTAAATTCATAAGTATTGTAATGTAATTGTAGGGTGTGACGCTTTAATGAATTTGATAAAGGTAAAATGTTCAAATTTTAACAAACTTTAATAAATTGATGTAATCGTATAAAGGGTTACAAGTAACCATATAAAAGGTACTAAATTTTTCACATATGGCTAGCTTGAATGGTGATAGTATAAGGGTCATGAGCATCTGTAAAAAGGGTTGCTATAGTATGTCATAGCGAGACATAAAGGATTTGGTGGTTGTGAGGCCATGATCAGTAACCGTAAAACGGTACTAATTTTCATAGCTAGACATAAGAAAAGTATAGTCGACTGAAATAGCAAAAGAAAATTGAAAGAATGAATTAATGGACTAAGCTACAAGTTTTATTGATTGTTTTCTCTGCTTCACTTTTGTATGATACTTTAGGGTGAATTATGACTTGCCTCTCTCATTCCTTTATTAATCCATGTTTTTTCTCAAGGTTTCATTCTAACTTTAGTGAGGAGAATGTTGAGGCTCACTGAGTACCGCTGGTGGTGTACATTCTCTTTGTGGAACCTCATTGACGTATGCCAATATAGACGCAAAGGTTTCGCAGACCCGGAAGAATGAGCTAAGTCCCTTTATTTCAGGGTTGATTTAGTGAGTTCGCCCTTCTCCCGATGGAGTCTTCTCCTTTAGTTGGACTATTTTATTTATTTATTCAGTTATTCGCATTTGATATTGGGGATTATCCAGGAAATGTATGTCCTGTTTCTTCCTCTCAACACTCCAATAGAGGCTTCATAGTTGTTAGTTGGGTTATAGTTGTTCCACTTTATTTGCCATCGGTTTGATACTTTCTAGTTACTTATAGATTTTTGACATGTTTGGATTATCTAAGAGAATTGTTGGGTAAAGTCTAATCCAAAAGTTTATCTATTCTTTAGTGAATCATGGGGTATGTGATATTAGGTACATGTTAGAACAATCAAGCTTATTCATCGGTCAAGTTAAGATATTGAGTGCCAGTCACTGCTTGTGTAGAAAATGAGCCATGACACGTAGTTTCTTAAATAAACATATGCTTATATTCACCTTGATGAATTTTCACTTTTCATTCATTTAATTTGATATATTCACAATTTACTTACAGTTTAATTTGGGGTTCACTTTTTCAATTATCTGCGTATTAGATTATTTATTTGCGCTTTTATTAGAAAAGCCATAGGTTATCACTTAAATTTGTCTCAAAAAGTCAATTCCATTTTAAAATTATGGATGGTCTTTAACCCTTATAATTTGGTTCGAAGTGAAATTGGTACCTCAAGATGTGACAGAGAACATTTTTTTATCTTCTCACGTGCGAGTGAAGTATAGAAAAAATTAGACAATGATAAAATTATACACCTGTCAATTTTTAATTGGGACAAATTAAAGAAGGGAGAACCTTTCGCTGATTTTGGAAATTAAATATATCTAATTAATTACACATAATTATTTGTAAGGCCATCTTTTATTTTCTTTCTTACTATACACTTTCCAATTTTTAATCCTAACAGATAAATAAGAGGGAAAAATTTCTATGTGATTTTTAAAATTCAACATATATAATTAATTACAATATATTAGGGAACCGACTTTTATAAGAAATTTTATCTTGTGATCACATAATTAACATTATTTATGTGAGACTATTTTATTTTCTAACACTTGCTTATTTTAAGTTTAAAATGAAAAAGGCAATAATAAAGTTTTATTGTATTCCATAATTAAATTGTTTAGTTAGCAATAAAAAAAACTAAATATATATCCCAAATCAATGATTATGAGAATGGTAACAATAATTTTTATGTTGTTATTTTTATTTTAATATGTAATCATCAATTTTGTAATAACGGAGGAACAGAATTTTTCTAAATAATAATTATTTATTTTCAAAAATTCGATGATGGTATTGGTCCTATACTTATTTTAAAATAGATATCCGGACATTATTGTATGTGCGAACTTCTATATCAAATTAAAATTTAATTGCTTTAGTAATTTTTTTCTTTAATAAATATTTAAAAACATAAAAAAACACAAAACAACAAACAAATATAAAAGTATAAAAACTATAAGAGTAAGAATGAAATATTAATAATTAATAAAACATAAAAAATATTTTTAATTTTTTTAATTTTTTTAATTTTTTTAATTTTTTTAATTTTTTTAATTTTTTTAATTTTTTTAAAAAAAACCAAAATTAACAAATATTGAAACTTTTTTTTTAAAAATATTGCAATGAAAATTCTTTCTAATGTCAATTTGATACCATTATCTAATCACAAATTTCAAATACATTTTTCTTTTTTCCCGGTTAAGCATTTTAATTAGGAAAAAAATATTGAATTTAATATTATTTTTATTTTAAAAGCTTAAAATAAGTAAGTGTTTACTTGTCAAAGCATAAAATAGTTTCACAAAAATAGTGTTAATTACATGTGATTTGCAAATAAAATTTCTATACTATGAATCTTTTTTCTTTTCTTCTCTCTCCTTTTTCTCCGCCATCTGATTCTCCAGTTCTTATCACCCACTCCTCATTTCTTCGGGACCCAGAAAGAACCTTGTCATTTATATCAACTAACATTCATCTGTTAGCTGGTTCTTAACATGAAACACAAGACAATTTGTGTTAATCAATTGATTTGAGTTTTTCAATTTCAAGTAGGTATGTCTCTGATATTTTTAAAGTGCCATTTTAGTCCAATTAAGAAAATTTAGTATTAATATTTTGAATTAGCTATAGCACATATTAAGATAAAAAATAATAGCATAAACTCATCTTCCCTATAGAAAATTAAGACGGGAAATTCACTAACAAATGGAAAAAAAAAATCTTGAATTGTATTTTAATTTGAACTCTAACTACTGAAATCCATGAAGATACACTAACAAGGGAGAACTAAAATTAAATACTAAAATGCCAACAGGTGCAAAAGATTTCTACGATAATTTTTAAATTTTTCGATTAACCTTTAGTGATCATTTTATATCTCTCATCCCAATTTTTCAACCTTTCTCTTGGTATTGCTAAGCCAAAGTCATAAAGAAATTTACCTTGTCGTACACTAATTCTCAAACTAGAAACTAGAAATTTGACTCTTATCTAGTAGAAAATGCTCTTTAGCTTCACTAGGAATGATATGAAAATTAAGAACCACAAATAATTACCCTTCATAGAGGCATTATGGCCAAAATGTCAGCCACTTGGTTTGCTTCCTAGAGCACTGAGAAGTATTAACATTAGAATTAGGGATGTATTTTAAATATTGTGCTTTAGCCTTTGATTACTGAATTTAGCATTGGTGAGCATGTCTTTGATGGTGAGAGAATCAGTTTTTATATATAATGAAGCTACTTTGTAGCCGTTTTCCAATACCATTTAGCACCATAATTAGCAACTGGAGCCTCAACTTCATTGTTTCTCTTACAGTTTATGTGAAAAGAAAATAAGATAGAATATCATGATCATCCTCATTATTCCTCTAATGCTGCTTTGCTAGTTACTGATAAAATTTCTATCCTGTATTCAACACAAAGTTTGTTGAGGTGGTTTTCCTAACAAAATTTATAACCATAGGATTCATTCTTCTAATAGCATCACAAATATTAATCCAAGGCATAGACAAGTTGCACTTAGGGAAAGCCAAACCTATTGCATCTTTGAGATTTCAGGTGATCTGATGAATCATTTTTCTATATAAAATTTTTTTTTGGTCTCCATATTTATATAAGCACCTACTCTTCAAAAGTTTCTCAATGATTAACATAGGGATAACATGAACCACTATTTTATGAACCTTGTTTTGTAATTTTACTAATAATTGTTCAGTAGAGTTCTGATGGTAGTAATCTAGTGGCATATCATAAAGATTCCAGATATATTTGCAACTTCTTCTCCTGTAAAGACATGTTGAATTTTCTCTGTTTGAGGAATTTCACCATGAATATATTTTTGGGCCTAACTCAACCCCAAAAGCTAACTCATGATGGACGGATTGTCCAAATACATATAAACAAACCATCAATCCATTCTCCAACCAATGTGGGACTTTAGCCTACTTTAACACCCCCTTCACATCAAGGCCCGACTGGAGTGTGGACTGGGAGCCCAAACGGGAATGGACCTGGCTCTGATACCATGTAAAGATATGACGCCTGGCCTAACTCAACCCCAAAAAGCTAGCTCATGAGGGAAGGATTGTCAAGTCCATATAAACAAACCATCAGTCCATTCCCAACCAATGTGGGACTTTAACCTACTTTAACATTCACAATAACAACAATTTGAGATAAGTTGATTACGTGGATTCTATGCTTAGCCCAGACTTCATCAAAATGTATCCTTTCTTTTAATATCCTTCAAGTTTGAATGGATATCTTAAAGAAATTTGTTTAGTCTAACATCTTCAGCGTATGATCTTTTTGTCTTTTGGTCCTTCTCTTTATCCAAGCTAATACGTTGAAAAACAACCATTGTTTAGTAAATTTCTATCTGATTGTCATTCATATCATCTTCTCTATCTGATAGAACTTTATGTTGCAAAGATTTGTGTCTGGGAAGAATATTGATTTTATCAATATTCCATATTGCTTTTACAAATAAGGGCACCACTTTAAGTTTATCAGATTTGATAATATTATTAAATAAGTAGACAGAGAGCCAAATCCTGTCCAATTATTCACACCATACTATCACCCATATGAATATTCCAAATATTTTGTTCTACGACATCTTCTTGGTCTTCGGGAGCTCTTCCCATTATGGGATTGCCCTAATCTCCATTTCTTTGAAAACATGACCTCTAGTGCAATATTTAGCTTTAAGAAATTTGGAGCCAGAGTGAATCAGGGTCCTAAAATTCACCATCTCTTAGTAGCTAAAATATTGTGCACGCATCTTATTTTATACCAATTCCTCCTTCCACTGAAAAATTCAAATTGTCCAAGACACCTAGTGTTACTTTGTCTTTTCATTGAAAGGGTCCCAAAAATACCTAAAAGATACGTCTTTATAAGGGCCAAAGTCCCTTGTAGTTTCCTATCACTTGGCAGCAAGAATGTAGATACGTAGATATAGCCTAAAGCACATGTTTAATCAGAGTAATTCTACCTCCATAAGAAAGCAACTTACCCAGCCAACCTCTGAGCCTATTCAATATTTTGGAAATAATATCATCAAAATAAATTAAAAAAATTTACTAGCTGATGTAAATGACCAACTTAGACACACAAGGGGGAGGTGACTTGGTCTAAATTTATATTTGCTTACTTCAAACTTTTGATTATATTTCAGAATTCTTGGGAACACTGACGGACAATGTTCTTCTGGACGTTTCCTATCGGTAAGTAGAAAGTAAATAAAAGGGTAAAATAAATAATGGACACAAGATTTATATGTGAAAAACCATCCAGACTTCGAATTAATGTAAAATCGGTCTACTCCTATTAGGATTTCAGGTCAACTTTTTAAAAATAACTTCAAGCCAATTTATGGATTGCCCCCCACAGAGTTATTATCCACAACTGATAATCTTCAGCTTTCAAGTAGATCTCCATCCTATTTTTTCAAAGACATTAGTGCTACAATTCATTGAAGAGAGGTCTGGTCCTAGGTGTCTCTCAGGTAATATTATTTCAGAAGCCATTATGCAGATCTTTTAAGAAGTTAACCTAGACGTGAGAAACCTCCTCTGATAACAATTGATATTAATGACATCTTATTTAGACACAAGAGGGAGGAGAGGGAGTGAATTGAGTCTACATAACTGCTTACTCTTTCCCCTAATTTTCTAGATTCAAGGAAATACCTGAGGTATTCCTTGATCATTTTCTTTTAGCTAAGTAAAGTGAAAAATTGTAGAACGTAAATTGTACATACATGATTTATATGTGAAAATCATTCAGGCTTAAATTGATGTAAGGAATGCGACCTACTACAGTGATTTCAATTCTTTCACTAGCACAACATCGAGCTAATTTATGAATTATCCCTCGTAATCTAATGGACCTATCCTATCCTTAAGCTATACAAAATTCCTAACCTGCTTTAAAATACCTTAGCTTAAAGAAACAGTCAATATTACGATGCAACCTTGACAAAAACAAACTTTGTTTGCAACTTCAAACCTAACCTATAACATTCACTTAAGAGTTGACTCAACCGTAAACTGAACAAATTAGGGAACAATCTCGAGCACTATCAACTCTCCTTAGTTCTTCAAGCTTGATTTGCTCTAGTTAAGTTCCAGAACCAGTATAGGTCTTAAAGGTACTTTGTAAGTGGTGTTTATCCATCGTGCTAGCTTCTTTAAATAGGATAGATGTGATCGATCCTTCTTGAACTCAATCTGATTTTACAGGTGCTACCATGTTGTTGTTCTCTTTCCTTGCCCTTTTCCATTGCTTAGGATGTTGACTGCTGGTCCTTTTCCTTATCTATTCGGTTCTTAGACTCCTTATAGAACACATCTTTGCACTTTTGCCACACAATCACCTGCTTCGAAAAACTTGCCAAAAGATTAGCAATAACGGTGTAGTAATTATCTTGCGAAATTTATAATTAGTCAATTGCTATTTTCCTGCTTTTAAGTGCTGACATATTTTTACCTTGTCATTATCAAAACAATTACTTAACAATTAGTTTTGAAGTTAGTAATTGTGGATCTGACGAATTATTTCAATTTCTATTGCGGTAAATAACCTTTAGAACTTGTTAAAATTTGATCCTAATGGAAAATCTATGTCTTTGCATGTTAAAATTCTCTTCCCATAATCCCATTGCTAGGTTGGGTAGGAAATATATACAACGATGAATTTCTTAACTAATAAATTAATTCTTCAGTTTTTCTTCTTAGATGGATAAAATACTAATAATTAAACTTTTTAAATTCAGCTTTGTATAGTAATCCGAATTGGGTTTATGACCTTATCTTCACTTATTGATAGGTTGGTTAAAATATACACAGCGGAATTTTGTAGCTAATAAATTGTTATTCTTCTGTTGTTTTCTTAAATGAATAAAAAATAACTAATTAGTTTTTAAATTTTTCTTTGTACAACTAATCCAAATTGGGTTTGATAAGCTATATATTGGTCTTGTAATAACCTCAGTATATGACAATACTATATGTAATGTCATACCTCAAAATGACTCAACATGAGATAAAGACGACTCCTCCATAGGTATAAGGACACAAGTAAGCTCAAGAATGAAGAAAGTTCTTCTAGTCATCAAGCGCATAATTCTAGGCTGTAGGAACCTGTCGTTGCCCCTTTGGGTCATGCGCCTTTACTTCATCAAGGAGGAAAAAGAATTTGGCTATCATGCTGGCTACAAACTGTTTGTACGGCCAATCAATTTCATTCCTTTAGCCATCTCCTATACTTCTATCGTTGCAAAATAACGCACGTAACAATAATACCACCAGGCTCATTCTGATGACTCCTCGATTCTGAATTTTGAATCGAAGATTCTACAAAGTTTGCTAATTACTTCCACTTATGGTGTAGCCATTACCCATTTTCCACAAGCGGACTTCTCTTTGCTACGCAACTTGCTTTCACTGCCTTCTTTGCTTTCGTTATTGTGAGGTACTTCACCTCTATCAAAACGCCCGTGTTTTGTTGACCATTGGTGCGATGATATTGGCCCTACGCTCCGGTGGTGATCAACCGAAGGGAGAGTCGAAGAAAGAGTATGTTTTAGGGTTTATCATGACCTTGGCGTCTGCTGCTTTGACTGGACTAATTTTTCCTTTGGTGGAGTTGACATACAAAAAGGCACAACAACCTATCACTTACACACTTGTCTTGGAGTTTCTGACAGTGTATTGCTTTGTTGCTACTGTGCTTGCAACCATTGGGATGATGATCAACAACGACTTTCAGGTCTTTCTTTCTCTTTCCTCAATTTGTGTATTTCAATTAATAAATACATAAATACATAAATACATAAATACATAAATACATAAATACATAAATACATAAATACATAAATTTTCTAATTAAAAATATTTTTATAATATTTTATATATAATTAATTTTTAAATTGAGTTTTAATTTCAAATAAAAAAATTAAAAAGAAGTTAATAATAGTGGTGAATTAGTTATGACCTGTTTTTAAATTCATTATAATTTAACCTAACCCATTCATCAAATAACTTTTAATCTATATATTTATTAATTTAATATATTTTAAATTCAAATTCAATTCAATCCATGACACTCTTAACAGTTACCTTCCCAATTATTCGTACACTCGTTTGACTTCAACGAAATTAACAAAAACTTTTTAAGTGTCACGCACTAATGTATAAATATATATTTCTATAGCAGATTATTTAAGGTAATTAATTAAATTATGTTAATTATATAATAAATATATTAATCTATAATCTGCTAAAATATTAACTAATCTGCCATTATATAGTTTATGTTTTTAGATTAAAATAACATGGTGTCACAAAGAGAATCATAATAAGGAAAATTGAAAGATATATAATAATTTAACAAAAATATCTCTCATGTTTGAAGGTATGTTTAAAATGGTCCCTTAAATATATTTTTGAGCAGTTTTTGATACTTTAAACACTAAATAAGCACATTTGGTCTCGAAAATATTTAACAAACTCTGATTGTCAAATTTTATAGAACTATGAAAAAAATATTTAATATGGACTCATATTAGACATGTTTGCACTTTTTGCTTTTTTTAATTTATTGCAAGATTTGGTGTAGCTTTTAGGTGTAATTTATGCTTTCTTTTAGAGTAATTTCATAAATTTCTCCCAAGTTACTTCATAACATGAGCCTTCCATGTCTTACTTTGATTTTTTTGTAACAATTCCTTTAACGTATTTATCAAAATGTATATTTAAATTTAATTTTTCATACTAATACTATTTTGTTTAATTAATTTTATAAACATGTTTTATTAGTTTTAGCCATTTTATTTACTCCATTTTCTATTACTACTCAATAAAAATGAAGAGTATGTGTTTGCTCTTTTCATTATCGTTGGGCAAAAAATTTTGAGGTATCAATTAATCACAAATTCTAGAAAAAAATGAGGTTTGCTTGGAATCAGTTCATATATAAAATAATTAAAAAATAACAAGTGAAACACGGTATAATTTTAAGAATTTTCCAGTCATGTACCATTTTTAACTTTTAACAAATTTTCAGCTCCGTCCTCGGCCCCTTCAAAAAATCTTCCATCCAAAACTTTTAAATCATATTTATTTACTTAATAAATGTATAGATAGTATGAACAAAATAAAATTATGTTAAAAGGAAAGAAAAAATGTCTAAAATAATAAAAAAATATTATATTGGTAAACAATAGGTAGTAAAAATGTAATTATTTTACAATAATGATAAATAGATTTAAAGTTTTTCTGATTTTATCTTCTTTTTCAATTTTCATTAGATTTTGCAGATAGAGTTTGTTAAATATATGAAATAAAAAGGCTCATTTTTTTAGTAAAATAATGGATCAATAATGCTCAAAATATATTTAAGAGACTATTTTAAATCTATCCCTAAATATAAGGATATTTTTATATTTCTCACATTTTAGGTAGGATTTTAACTAAACTTTGTCAAAGTTACTTTTAATGAAATATGAGGAGAAAAATTAAATAATATTTGTATAACAAAAATAAAGAATAATGACTTTTGAGTAATGAACACAAAGTTGAATGACCACCCATAAAACTTACTCTCATTTGACCTACATATAAGCAATTCACTACCAGTGTTTTAAAGGGCGGGGCATGAGGCGAGGCGTATATATATATAAGTTCATAATTTCATTGTTAAGAAAATAAGCAAAAACAATATTTTCAATAATTCTACAAATAAATTCAAATGGATCACCAATAATAAAAAAATATCTATAGGCCTTCCTTATAGATATGTTATCAAGCAATGATTGGTGATTATTTGAGAAAAGTAACAATAACAAAAATGACAATAGCCGAGATAATCTTTAAGATAAAATCATTATCCACTTCATCATTGATCTCACATTTACTACTCCTTCCCAGTACCCTCAACTAATAGTTGCACTGATTATTATTATATATTTCAAAGAAGGAGAAATGATAAATAGTATAAGAACAATACAAAAATGTAGATAAAGTTATCCCAAAAACACAATGTTATGGAATCTCTATCCTATCTATTTTAAGCATAATCATCTAAAAACTATTTATGACAATTCCAGAAATTTTCTATCAAAGTTGCTTTCTTTATTAATAATATTCTTTTAAATTTAATATTTTAAAAATCAAATTTAAGTCCTAGGTGTATGCTTTTACGCTTAAGGACACGCTACATTCAGATTTACGCCCCAAATTCTGAGGCTTACACTTTATGGATCTAAACCTTTCATTTACGTCCCGAGCTTTTGGTATGTCCACTGTAAGCAGCTTTTATGAAAACATCTTTCACTGCTATAAAGAGGATAATCAAAAATACTGTTGAAATAATAGTTCTTCGTCACAACATCACGTTGTTAAGAAAGTGAGAACGAAGGATTCTTAATAATAGAAGTCCAAAATTTTCGTTTAAGAAAAAGGTTAGTAAAAAATAGAAGATCTATATTTTTTAACCAAAAAAAAACATACGTTAAATATTTTATCCTTTTTCCAAGAAAATAAAAATAAAAATATGGCAAGAAAATTAGGATAAATACCTTACATCTTAAACTATACTGATTGTATTATAAAAACACTCTTAAACTTCTATATAATAATAGTGTAAAATCTTTTTTGCTCGTATTTAAAATAAGTGTTATAATTAATGCAGAATGTTTCTCAGAGAAAATGATAGATTATAATACAACGGATAATTAAATAAATAAAATATAAATATTATTTATATTGTTATAATACCGCTAGTACTCTCTTCACAGGAAAAGTTTTTTTAGAAGAAAAAACGGTCAGGTATCTTTTCAGTAGTTTATTGATGGTTAAAACAAGTTTTGCAGGCAATTTCAGCAGGCAAAAGCATTTGAACTTGGAGAAAGCAAATATTATGTTGTGATAGTATGGAGTGCTATAATTTTGCAATTCTACTTCTTAGGCATCATCGGAGTCATATATTCTGCTTCTTCATTGGTATCTGGCATTTTGATATCAGTTCTGCTTTCTGTCACAGAAGTTTTAGCTGTTTTCCTCTACGGTGAAAAATTCAGTGCAGAAAAGAAACTCTCTTGCCCTCTCTCTATGGGGATTTGCTTCCTTACTTTTATGGTGATTATAGATAAACAAGAAGAAAGAAAATAATCAATCTCCAGAAACAGAGATGATTGATAAACTTATTGTGTACCCCGTGATTGAAAAAATTGATTATTGTATGTCAAAATTTTATAATTTTCTGATGAAAAAAAGATGGATGACCGAAAGTCACCCAATTTAGATTATTAGTACAACATTACAACTTATTGTATTATATATTGGGATTAATTTGTTCAAGAAGGAATGCTTTACGTAATCGGTAGTTGAAGTTTAGACTCTTTTGTATTTTGTAATCAATCAAAAACTTGTATTTTAAGATTCACGTGTCAAATGTTTCATTTGGTTACCCATAAAAATACTAAGAATAGTTATTAAATAACAATAAAAACTCTTTTTCAAAATTTGTTCTAAACGAAACCAAACCTGTATTAATAGTTCATCTGAATAATATATTCCTTTTATAAATCAAAATGATACAATGTATAAATTGTAATCTATTTCATCTTATAATTTATTCACATCTAAAAAAAACTCACGATTTAGATATATCGTCTAAGCTTTTCTTACCTAGTTTTAGAATAAAATCTCGTTAAAAAATCTACATATGCATGTTAGAATTATTTAACAATACTTGAAGAGCTTTACTGTGATATAGAGGATGAAATTGGAGAAAAATTGTGCTAGAGCTTAAGGTAAGAAATGCATGGAATGAGAATTTTGAAAAAAAGGTATATTTATAAGACTAAATGTGATCTGAATATGTGAATACATATGAAGATTTGTGATCACAAAAACAAAAACAAGAAATTACAATGAATACTATCCCGAAGGCTCGATCTGCGAAGAATACGCGGATCATATGTAGATTCTTGGTTGCAAGTCCAGCCATAAAGTAGAGCATTACACCTGGAACTTCCGATGCTAATTTTGGCTCGATTTTGCGATCAGTATAGACCACATATGATATTCTAATTTTGTTAGTCATATTGTCCATTCTACTCCAAATTTTCTTGAATGCTTGTTACAAAATTTAAATATTAACTTTTTCACACATAAACACACACGATTCATCACACGAAACGGTACATGGTTGGCCTCCCAAAGAAATGTCTGGTCAAAATAGTATGCTTGATTACCCAATCTTTTATCTTCATAATAGTTTTTGCAATCCTCCAACGGTTCATTAGATCTCCTTAAAGATTTGCATTACTAATGGTCATTCTCGAATAATCAGGTTGTGGTCCTTTCTATCCACCATTTCAAGGAAAACATGGCTTATAATACTTAGATCAATTATTAATGCCTTGTTCCATGTGGTAAAAAGTATGACATTATGAATTTGCCCATGCCTCCCTAACAACTCCTCCATAAACACAATTTATAAGGATATATGATGTTGACTCTATGTAACATAGAAGGTCTGAGCCATTTGACTATGGTGATCAGGGATTACATATGAATTGTTTGGGTTGGTGGGCGGATTAAATCAATCTTATCAAGTTGAAAAAATTCTCTCTCTAAACTCTCTTCGTACTTTCTACAAACTAACAGCTCCTTCAGCAGTGAAATCCTGCCTTGTGCCGATGGGCTCGCCGTCCCAGCGGCTGAGAAACCATAGGATGTTCCTCTATTAGGACAAAACCTAATAGGCAGTGAAGGGGAGAAAAACTCATACACCAATACCTTGATTGACAACCCCAGTTCCTCTACGGCAGTTTGGAGCAACAATTGGTAAAACCAGAAGAAATTTCACAATGGAATGCACGCAGTCATATTCAAGACAAGTTACTATGGAGTCATGGCTTCACAATGTAAGAGAATGATAGTTGGTCGATTTGCCCGAACTCTTTCTTCTATATCGAGGATGAAAGAAGGAAATGCAGATTTTGTTTTCAAATTGACATTATCATATCTGATTCTCAGAAAATCTCTATAAAAGGCAGTGTCAAGATTGGGGTCTATATGATAATTTCAATGTTTTTAGCTTCACAAATGATGAGGACTATATTCTGGTGTTATACAAGAGAATGATTGAACTAGAAGGTCTCAGGATGTAGCTGCTTGATGGACTCGGGACTTCAAGCCCGAAGACCTTCTATTGCACCAGTCTAGGTTATGTTACTGGTTTTCCTTTCATATGCATAACTGGCATTTCATGAAGCAAATTGTTAGTCATGTTGGTACTCCTCGACTGGACGACACTGCAACCAAAAGTATGAATATACCAAGCATTGCAAGGTCAGGAATCGAGAGTGATTTACTGAAACCTTTGGTAACAAGTGTTTGTTGGGTTATGAGGATGATGACTCCCCTCTAAAAGGTTTACCAGAAGATTGAATATGAAACCATTCCAAAATTCTGTAAGCATTGCAGAAAATTAGGCCATAATATGGCTAATTGCAGGGTTCTTGAAAAGAAAAGACTTGAAGAAGAAGGGAGAAAAATTCAAAAAAAAAAAAGAAAAAATGGAGAAAAAGAACATGGATGACAAGGAAACTATGGATGCTCAACCTGAGAATTCCAAAATCAGACACAACGAGGGAGGAGCAAGCAAACGTGCAAAATACCCAACGAAATTACAACAGAGCCAAAAGCGAATCACCAAGAATATTCAAACCCACGGGGAGCAATTTTTGAAAAAGATAAACCCCATCATACTGCTAAGAGAAATAACAACTTGATCACGGATTGATCATTAGGGAAAAAGAACAAAACGTGGGACAACACAACAATAGGGACAACCTTCGAGAAAAGGTTCCTGAGCAGGGAAACGGTAAACAAGCCAGAAGTTACGGCAGAGAATCGAGCAGAGCACCCAGTCAAGGACTGTAAAGCAGGAACCAATAATGAAGGAAAGGATGTGGCCAATAATTAAAGGATCATGATTAATGATCCCAATGACCTGCAAGTTGTTCTTTTATGAGGTGAACGACAAGAAGTCTGAACAAGAAAAGAAATCAGATCGACAAAAGTAACGGAAGGGGCAGAGAAGAAAGAGCGGTAGCAAATTCAACAAGAATCAAATACCCCAATTACTCAAAACAGTTTTGATGAGTTGATGGTAGAGGAAGAATATTAGACACATAGTAAAGAAGAAAAAAAATCAGCAGAGAAGAGAAAGAATAGGATTGAGCGGGGAGAAAAATACCTCAGAGGAGGACGAATGGGCGGATAAGCTCTTCGGAGGATGAAACTATAGAAGAATTGGAGGGTGTGAAGTGATGAAATAACAACCAATCCAAGGGAGAAGCATCTCCCAAAGTACAAATCAAGCAAGATGAAGTCAGCAAAAAGAAATTTGAACCTATAAAACTGGTACTTTATAGAATCTATTACCAGAGGACAAAAACTAAACTGCAAAAAAATTCTGCTATATTGATGATGAGTTCTCAATTGAATATTAGAGGTATGAATTCACAAGCCTCTACTAGAAGGCTTAAAGGATATAATAATACAAAATCTCTTGTTATGCTTCTTTATTAAAGGAAAAATTAATTAAATACAAAAATATCTTGGGGATGCATGACTGTTATGCTAACTTTGGCAAGAAGATACTGGATTTTCTGGAATTCTGAATTGGGTTCTCTGCCTTATGATAGTGAAGATCAAATGGTTACTGCATAGGTAATAATTCTAGCAATGAGAATATTTCCTATCTGTGGTATATACCAAATCTAAGTCTGCAGGCAGAGAACATCTATGGAGATATATGAGAACTTTTGCTTCTGTCACAATTCTCCCTTATAGATTAATGTGTGTGGATTTTAACAGTATCATTGATGCGGCTTAAAAGCTGGCGGAAACCCCACAAAATGAATAAAAACTATTCCCTTTCTAGAATGCCGTCAAGATTGTGGATTAGTTGACATTGGTTTCTTCGGAAATAAATTCACGTGGTGCAATGATAGGAAGGAGGATAAAAAATCACATGGAAAAAAATTAGACAAGGATGGTTGCTAATGAAAGTTGGAGCGACCTCTTCAATAAAACAAAAGTCATCCGTCTTCCTAGAGTTAGCTCAGACCATTGTCCACTTCTAATTTTTTTTGGCCAAGAACAAGATGATCACATCAGGTATTTCAAGTTTCTCAACTTGTGGGTGGATCAACATGACTTTTTGGATGTTGTCAAAACCAATGGACAAACCACATTAAAGGTAATATTTTTTTGGGATATATAATAGAAAATGAAAAATACTAGTAAAGCATTGAGTGCTTGGTCCAAGAGTTCTATTGGGAATATTTTTATCAAGGATATCTAATTAGGAAATCATGGTAAACTAGTGTGAAGAAAAGTATATGAATTCCTTAAATCAAGATGAAAAGGTGTTTCTCCACAGGGCCAAAGCTGAATTCATAGCTCACCACAAGCTGGTTGATGCTTATTGGAAGCAAAAAGCCAATCTTAAGTGGCAGATGGAAGGGGATGAGAATACAAAATTCTTCCATTACGTGGTGAGAGACAGACTTCATATCCATGAATTCTTGATAGATATATGGATTCCAAGATGAAAGGAGATTGGCCAGGCTACAACAGATTTCTACCAAGGTTCTTTGTAAAAGATAATAGTATCATTCTTGGCTCTACTCTTGAACATATTCTATTTGTATATTTGACTATGATAATGATGCTCTTATGACTATTCTACTATCCAAGGAATAAGGGAGTTGCACGATATCAACCCAATAGCTCTCCAAGGCCAGATGGCTACGGTAGTTTATTTTCAAAAAACTTGGGATACTGTTAGCAATGATTTACTTAATTTAGTTATTGATGTTTATTCTAGTAAACCTCTTCCTAAATATTTTACCAACACTTGGATTGTTCTTATTCCCCTGAATTGATTTCCCTCAAAGAGTTTTCTGACTTTAGACCTATTAGCTTAAGTAATGTGACCCAAAAAATTGTGTCTAAAGTTATGAAAAACATACTTTCAAAATAATTCTATATTAATTCTCATCAAAGTGGTTTATAAAAGCCAGGGCCATAGGAGAAAATATTCCCAATAACCATGAGGTATTCATGACAAAAAGAATAATAAGGTGTGAACGTTTCTAAAATTGATATGAACAAATCTTCTGATAGGATCTCTTGGAAGTTTATTTATACTGTTATGAGGAAGATGGGGTTTACTGAAAGTTAGATTTATAACATTTGGAACCTCCTCTCTAACATGTAGTGATACGTAGTGATCAATGGTAAGAGATATGGTTTCTTCAACTCTCATGAGGTGTTAAACAAGGGGATCCTATTTCCCCTTTTGTTCATTATTGCTGCTGAAGCTTTGTCTAGAATGCTTAACAGTCTTTATGATGACCCTAGATTCATAGGCTTTAACATGCAACCCAGGTGGTCCCAAATTAACCATCTCACGATATGCTGATGATCTTATTATCTTCTATGCAGGAAAATCTCAAACTTTGAAGCTGGATTATGGAGTACCTAAAGAATTATGAACATAGTTCTGGCCAAGCTTATCAATAAGAACAAAAGTTGCTTCATTATGGACACTAATATATCGGAGAGTAGAGCTAATATTGTTTCTAAATATCTGCAGGCACAAAGAAGTGAGTTTTCAATAAAATATTTGGGCTGCCCACTATTTCATGGAAGGAAGAAGGTTCAGTACTTTATTGAAACAATACCAATATCTTCGAAGGTGGGAGCATGGAACTGCAAACTACTCTCCTCAGGGGAAAGGTAACTCTTATTAAACATGTGCTGGCAGCTATGCCAGTGCATTTATTAAATATATGCCTACCTCCCAAAACTATCTTTCACCACATGAAAAAATCTTTTACCAGATTTTTTTGTGGGGTAGTAATGAAGGGAAATTAAAATCCATTGGGTGGAATGGAAAAAACTATGCTAGCCAGTTCAGAGGGAGGTATTGAACAAGATCTCCACAAGATATCTCTACAGCTTGGAGAAAAAGCGGTGGAACTTCAGGACTAAAGACACCCTTTGGTCAGAATTTCTAAAAGCCACATCAACTAGAAGAATTCATCCAGTAGCAAGAAAGTGGAGTTACACAATCCCGTGCAGAGGAGGCTTATGAACTGAGACAAGGTAAGAGCATATGATTCAATGAAAACTCAATGGAGGTAATTCCCTAGCTTTTGGTGGATAATTGATCAGGAAAAGTAAGCTTTCTCAGTATGGTACTCCTTCAACCTCCATCAAAAAGGTAAAGTATCTGATTATTTCCATGATCATACTTGGAATACTGATAGCTGAAGCAACTGCTCCCCACAGACGTGTTTCCCACATAAAGGAATTCCTATAATCATCTTTAACCTACTAGACAACCTATTTGGACCAACAATGTTGATGGGAAATTCTCTTGCAAATCTGCCTGGAATTGTATTAGAGAGCACCATAATATCTCTTTTATTTATAAATTGATTTGGCATAAAAAGAACCCTTTTAAAATTTCTTTTTCTGTGGAGACTTTCAAATCATAAAGTAATTGTGGATATTAATCTTAGGAAGTTTGGTATTAATTTTCCCTCTAAATGTTCCTGTTGCACATCTCATCTTTAAGAGGATGAGGACACACCTTTCATTAACAGTATGGTTAGCCAGAAGGTATGAACTCATTTCTCCAAACTATGTGGAATTAGACATGAAAATTCTAGACTTAGACAATTGATAGTTAAGTGGTAGATGACAAAAAGTACTAATTGTGTTCAAAAAATGACTTATCAAATCTTTTTAGGTATCATTATTTGGTAGATTTGGAAAGCCAGGTGCAAGAGCAGATTTGAAAACATTCACATGCACCATAACAAGATCTCCCCGAATCTATCAACAAATTACCATGATCATTCTGAAAATTCTCCAAGTTCCTCCCTTAATGAAATGGAAATATTTCTATAAGTTTGGAGGATGCAAAGGACCAGAGTGATTGCATGACTGTGAATGGAAGTCTACAAGAGATGGGTACATGAAACTTAATACATATGGATGTTCTAAAGGCAACCCAGGAATCAGTGGATGTGGTGGAATTATTAGACACAACAGAGGCAATATGGTAAATACATGCGGTACCTTTGGAGTGGTGGCCAACAACTATGCTGAAACAATATGACATTAAATATGGTCTAGAATGTTGTACCGATCTTGGTATTCAAAGTGGAGATAGAATGTGACTCGAAACTTTTAGTAGAATAGATTTTACACAAAGCGAGAACCCCATGGAGCTGGGAGATCATTAACAATATTCAATTACTACTTTCTCATCTGGATACATGGGACATTCAACACAGCCCAACTATAGAAGGGAATAAAGTGGCTGACACTCTCTCACCAACTGGGGGATGGGATGCGAAAGAACTATCATATTTTTCAGAATTTAACAGTCTTCTAAGACAGTCAGAGGACAACTTAATATGGACAAACTGATTTCTTCTTTTAGAAAAATAGTCCATAAAAACTCTTTTAGTATAGATACAGATCTGTATATGACACTATAGCTGATGTTCTGAGGGTACCACGCTTTTGTATAGGAGAGATCTCTGGATCGTCTCAAGTCATAGCTGAGTACTGCAGTGAGCATATTCAAATCCTACTTTACCCATAGAGTGGAGCACATTTCCACTCTCTTAAGTAGATACGGTGAACTACTCATCTGTATTTTCCCTTTATCTATTTATATGTCTTCCGATGTTGGAAGAAATTTAAAAAGAAAAGAATTTGGGTGGATTAAGATTAGTGGGGTCAAGATGGTTGAATAATTGTAGCTAACAGCCTTGACCATTATTAATTGGGAAATTTTCAAAAAATAGCTAGCATATGAACAAAAATTAGGCCTCAATAGTGACTTTGGTATTTAATTTATAATTTTAGGCCAAAACATAAAAAATAAAAAATCTCTCTCCCTCTCTCCCCCCCACTCTCTCTTTCTCTTCTCTCTTTCTCTTTCTCGCTCTCTCCTATCTCTCTACTCTCTCGCCCCCTCTCTCTCCCTCTCTCCCTCTCTCCACTGCTGGCCATACTTTATTTTCACCTCTCTTTGTGTATTTCCTTATTTCTCCCTTATCTCTCTATATTTCTATATTCTTTGAGGTATTGCGACTGTATTTATATGTACATTTAGGTTGTATTCTGTATTTTCTCTCTCCCTTTATATATTTGCCTGTTTTAGGTGTCAAATGACTGACATTTGTATTCGTACGTGCATTAGGTTATATCAGGATACATTGTCGACGAATATATCTACATGTCTACAAAGATACAAACAACAAGAAATATAAGGGGGTTGTATTCATTTGTTCTTATTGCATTTATATTTACAACCTTTTGTATGCTTGTATTCATGCATTGCATTCTATATCGACGAATATAATTTGTGTATACAAAGTACAAACAACAAAAAATACAGAGACTGGCATTTATTCACTCTTGTATCGCGTTGTAATTATTCTGCTCTGGTATCACTTGTGTTTATTCGTTCTTATATCACTTATATTCATTTGCTTTAATTTAGAGTGTATTCATCCCACTTTTGTACGGTGTATTCATTCTCTCTTACCTCCTTGTATCATTTATGATACAAAAATATAAATACACTAGAATGAAAGAGAGAGAAGAGAAAGAAAAAGAGAGAGAAAGAAAAAAACAGAGAGAGAAGGAGAGAGAGAGAAGAGGAAGAAAGGCAGAGTGAGAGAGAGAAAGGGGGATGAAGGGAGGGAGGAGAGAGAGGAGGCGGCGGATTGAAAAGGGGAGAGATGCTACAAATAGTAATTATTTTCAAAGTGTAACTATAAATTTGTAATTATTAAAATATAGCTATATATTAATAAGGTGAAAATCGTTTTCACCCTCCAACTTTACTTTAAAAATCAAACTCCCTCTATAACTTTGAATAATAGACATTCTCCCCCTTTTATCTGATTGACTTTGAAAATATCTACTTTTACCCTTATATTATTGACTTTATCTTCTTTAACTTTTTACTTCTTTAAAATCATAATATAAATCTAATATATATATATATATAATTTTTAGGCAAAAAATATTAATTTTGGAATAAAATAAAATAAAATAATATAACTAGTACATAAGTTAATAACGTTCTATAATAAATAAATTAGCAGAATAAAAAAATAATTTTATTAGTAATAAGCAAAACTCTAATACTTATTTATACAAGTAAAAATAAAAGGTAATAATAATTTTAAATATATACAATGCATGAAATATAAAAATTAATAAAAAATATGAAAAAATTTCAAAAATTATATATTTATATAATGTAAATTAATTTTAAATTATAATTTACGAAATATTCTATCACAAATTTTATTTATATACAATAGAGAATAGGAAAGAAGAAAACATAAATACACACACAGCCCACACACATACATATATACACATTTAATGCATATAATAATAATAATAATAATAATAATAATAATAATATCAGAGTAATATATATAATAGTAATAATAATACTAGTAATAATAATAGTAATAATAGTAATAATAATAGTAGTAATAATAGTAGTAGATAATAATAATAATGATAATAATAATAATAATGATAATGATAATAATAATGATAATAATAATAATGATGATGATGATAATTAATGATGATAATAATAATAATAATAATAATAATAATAATAATAATAATAATAATAATAATAATAATAATAATACCAAGTAGCATTAGATTTTATGTGATAGAGTATTATCTACTTATAATGCTAGTGAATTTAAATAAAGAAACTATAAATATTTAGGTTAAAAAATAAATATTATATAATATTAAAAAAGTATTACATAAATGGAGGTTTGAAAAATAATAAGGATAATATAAATATTTTAAAAAGTCAATTAAATTAAAGAGGGAAGAATATCTATTGTTCAAAATTGAGGAGGAATTTAATTTTTAAAGCAAAGTTGAGTGGTAAATAATTTTCACCGCATAGCAATAATGACAAATATTTGCTATATTATGGTAGTTTTTTTAATAGTTAAAAAATTGAGAATCGACATTGATTTTCAATGGAAAATGTTAGTCTTATTTTTTTGGTTCCATAGTGTAGTCACTTGAAGTAGCTCCAATAACTCAAGATATGTACTAGTTTTATAAAATAAGAAGACTATAAAGTAAATACACTAGAAAAAGTATCAGAAACTTGATGTCTTATTCAACTTCCAACTTGATGTACAAATGGCAGATTAGCTTTTTATTTATAGAAGAAGCAGAAACTGCTGTATAAGTTTGTTTGTAGACGAAGCCTGTTGTGTATGGCTGCTTGCAGACATAAGATACTGTGTAAGCTGCTTGCAGATAGAGTTAGCCAGCTGCTTGCACGCTTATCTAATAAGTTGCTTGCAATATCTATTTATTGTAAAGATGAATGAACATCCATAATATAATATATTTTATAATACTCCCAACTTGGATGTTCATCAATGAATGCCTCATTAAAATCTTACTAGAAAAATCTAGTGGAAATAATCCTAGTGAAGAAAAAAGAGTACACATAACTAGTAAGATGCATTGCTAGCTGCCTCATTAAAAAAAACCTTACCAGGAAAATTCAATGGAAAAAATCTTGGTTAAGGAAAAAAAAAAAAGGGTATAAGCGTATTTACTCACGATGAAGACCACGATTCATACGGTAAGCTTCACATTCCAATATTGTGTATCATCTTCTCATGAGTTGAAGTTGGTAAGACTTGGTGAATAAATATGTTGGATTATCACTTGAATGAATTTGTTGTACATCATAT
Source organism: Datura stramonium (assembly GCA_018107945.1). Classification (NCBI taxonomy): domain Eukaryota; kingdom Viridiplantae; phylum Streptophyta; class Magnoliopsida; order Solanales; family Solanaceae; genus Datura; species Datura stramonium. The sequence continues at coordinate 59,875 of JACEIK010004937.1, forward strand.
CACCACTCTTAAGGAGATCATGTGTGAAGAGTAATTTTGGTGAAATATGCTTCATTCTGTCTCCTTTTATAAAACCTCTTTCTAGTTAGGCTATGCATGTAACATTATCTTCATACAGGACTATGGATATTTTGGTATCACACTTCAGGCCACATTTTTCTTTGATGAAATGTATCACTGATCTCTATCACTGATCTCAATCATAAACATTCTCTACTTTCTTTATGAATAGTTATTATCTCAGCATGATTTTGAAAAAGTAGCGGTAATAGCTGCTTTGTATATCTCCATGATATAACAGTACCTCCATGTAAAAATAGAGAGCTTGTTTGAGATCAAGCTTTATGTGGGTCTAATATATAACCTGCATCTGCATGACCAATAAGATCTGCACCACCTTTGTTAGTAAAAAACAAATCCACATCAATGGTCACCTTTAGAATGTCTGCAAACTATCTCCTTAACTCCGTTTCAATATCTCAATGAGAAAAAACTATATCTTGCTAGTAAATTAATAGAAAATGCTATGTCAGACCTTGTAGCATTAGCAAGATATATAAGTGCACCAATAGCACTGAGATATGAGGACTAAAGCTCTCATTTCTTATGAGTTCAGGCAGGTCTTTGCTCACTTTGGTGATCGGACAACCATTAGACTACTTAATGGATTATTGCTTTGTTCATGTAAAACCATTTTTAAAATCTTCTTAATTGTAGACAAATTAGTGGATGAAGACCCCATCTGTTAAATGTTCAATTTGCAGACCAAGACAAAGTTTTATCTTTCCAAATTCTTTCATCTCAATTTCCTTCTTTAGATATTCAATTGCCTTTTAGATCTTTTCTGGAGTTCCAATAAGATTTATGCCATCAACATAAATAAAAAGTATAACAAAATTTGATGTTGTTTTCTTAATAAAAATACAAGAACAAATGACATAGACTATATAGCTTCATTTATCAAGTACTCACGAGGTGAGTATACCACATGCGCTCTAATTGTTTTAAACTGTATAATGATCTTTATAATCCCGATTGTGAGTATATTTCCTACGACTTTGAAATATATGTTTTAGGCATTTTAAATCCTTCTAAAATTTTCATATAAATTTCATTATCAATGTTACACCCCCTGCGGTTCTGCGTTTGGTTTACCTATTCATCGTTGGTCAAGAGTTTCGAGTACGACGCGTACGAGGGCCCGGAAAAGGTCCAGACAAGCGAGGAATCAGAAAAGCTGAGGGAGAAGGCCAGAGTACGCTGCAACAGGGGCAGCATGCTACAGACTCATCCCTCCCGCGTTGGAGTGCCCGATCACACACTCATAAATTAACGACAAAGGTCCGTGTGCCATGGACCCGTGTCCACCACCCAGGATTATATATAGGTTCAGCTATTTTCATTTGTTGCATCTCCAATTAACAGACCCGCATCGAAGAGAAATATGTCATTTTCAGTTAATTTCCTCCGTTTACGCTGCCAAATACCGCCCAAACTCAAATTAACCAGATATCAGGTTATAAGCCTGCCAATGAGCATTACTCTGAGTTAGTTTCTCAAAATTAATACATAAAATCATAACCCCGCTGAGCAAAGGTTATTAGAATAGCTCCTAACTAATTTCTATACAATTATAGGCTTCAAGTGTATTTCTCCCTTCTGAACTTTCGAGAATTATATGTTTTGATCGATGTTTGATAAGTTGAAGTATAATCAATATTGGTATTAAAAAGTTATCGTTTTTGCTGAATTTAGTACTGAAACTAGTTTCATTCTCCCAAATAATCTACGACCACAGTTGGAAAGAGTTGTTGAGTACGGTTTGCAACTCGCCGGTTAATCAGGAACGGCGGTCGAGGTATGTTAAGAAAAATTCATTCGGCAAGTTAGTTCTTCGACATTATGATTTAGTTTAAATTCAGTGAAAGCCAGAAGCTTATGTATTGTGATTAGCGATGCTAGTAGCTGAGTACAGTATTCTATGTGTAGTTTGGAATTGTCTTTTCCATGTATAGCCTTCCACCTTCGCCCAGAGTTACTAATGTCGGCGCCAGAGGGCTGAGATGGCATCCTCAGGGAGGCAGCCGTCCGCAAGGGATGAAGATGAGACCCAAGATCCTCATACAGTCAAATCCATGGCTGGACTATTATATGTCGTATCAGCACCACACCCCTTCGAGCCTAGTACACCCAGGGTGCAGATATCGAGAGTCCACCGGACTCAAACACGGCCTAGGTTCGGGCGAGCGGGCTCAGTTGACCTGGGGACTGGTAGGATGGCTATAGCCACTAGTTGACCTGTTTTGACCTTGAGTATATATAATGGAGTGCACTCACCAAGGCTTATGGGGGCCCCGGATGGGTTATTATGTGCTGATTTGTACCTTCCGGCTTATGAGAGATTGAATTAAGGTTCTTATTTGCAATAGTTACTGATAGATTAGATAGCAGGAAGTTCAGCTATTCATGTATTTCTATCGCTCATTCCAGTTACTTTCAGTTTCATTTTCAGTTCATTCAATTATTTGGTTACTGCCTTACATATTTGGTACATTTTATCTTGACACCCTTCTAGGGCGTTGCATTACTTACTGTAGGTGCCGATAGACATGTACTGGGATCTTCTTAACTTTCAGCCATAGTTAGCAGGGCAGTCAGCTCTATTCCTCAGAGCTAATAGCTGAAGGTCTACTTCTTTTTTGTTTGTACAGTTCATGGTCGGGGGCCACAGTATCGACCTGCTATCACTCCTAGAAGCTTGAAGATTTATTTCATATTCCATGTGGTTAGCTATTGATGGCCGTGTGAGGCCCGTGTATGCTTTATCTTATGTGTTGGCCATGTGGGGCCTTGTTGCTAGTTAGTGGCCTTGTCGTCCTTAGCATAGTTTGGTACTAGATTTACTTTACAGTTACAACTAGACATCGTGGTGGTTTTGTACCGACACCTTAGGATTCCCCGTTATTACCTGTTTCTGGTTAGTTATTTTCTTTTATAGGTGGCTATAAGGAATTATCAGCTGAGCTGTGTTTGTGAGATATAACCAGTTGTTTTCTTGATTTGAGGACTGGTAGTAGTTGTGCACAAAAGTGGCGCAGCTCGAAATCAAACCAGTTCAGACCCTAAGATTGGACACAGGTGCCCAGTCATGCCTCCCAAGGTGGGGCACTTGACAAACTTGAGTACCAAGAGTAGGTCGTATCCCAGGGAATCTGCAAGCCATGCTAAGTAAGTCTTGTCTATGGATGTGTTGTACCACATACTATAGATAGGAGGTGAGGAAAGCATATTGGTCAGTTACTCTTCTTTCTCTTTCAGTGTGCTATAGAGATGTGCTGTATAGGGTTGAGTCCTAAACACTGTATTCTTCTTGTCTACAGAAATGTAGGACACGCGACAGACCACGACTGGAAGGAGATTGGGCTGTCACAACAGGAGAAGGCACTAGTAGGGTGCGAGTTAGGGAGATCATCGATGTCCCCAGCACAGGGGGGCTGCAGGAGACTACCTCGGTCTCCCAGCTTAATCTACACCACGCCAAGAGCCTTCTAGAGCAGCAGATGTGTCGACACCACCTCCAGCAGTTTCTATATTAGTGCCATCAGATCAGGGAGGTCAGGAGTCCTATTTTTATGACAGCCCAAATAATGGATGGACAACATCCAACCCACATTGCTGTGGTTATCAAGTCTTATTTGGTAGTTTGAGGGTTCGAGAGTTCCTCGCACTGAGTCCCCCACAGTTCACAGGGACAAACCGGGATGAGGACCCTTAGGACTTTTTGGACCATCTGCAGCGGATCTTTAGGGTAATACATGCCACACCAGGGGAGTCAGTTGAGTTAGCGGTATTTCGGTTGCGGGACATAACGGTATTATGATACGAGAATTGGGAAAGGGTCCCAAGGTAGAGATATTCCTCCGACTTGATCAGCTTTTAGAATTTACTTGGACCGTATTTGCCCAGAGAATCCGACAGGCCTGGGTAGATAAGTTTTGCATCTGGTGCGAGGGTTTAATGACGTTTGGAATTATGCTATGAGATTCAATTCCTGTCCCGATATGCACCGGCTTTTGTAGATACCATGTCAGCCAGGGTGCACCGGTTTATCATGGTGGTGAATCCAGAATATGTAGAGACTTGTATCACAGCTACTCTGCGAGAGGATATGGATGTCGCACGTGTTCAGGCATTTTCTCCAGAATATCAAGAGAGTCAGGCAGTGACAACAAGAGATAGACAGGGCGAATTAGGAGCAGCACCGCAGGTCTAGACCAGTGACACTCAAGCGGAGTTTCAGGGCGGAACCAGGACACACGACTATCAGGCAGACCACCCAGACCTCCTCCACAGCAACAATAAGGTAGTGGAGCCAGGCAGTCGGGGGTGATCAGGACCGCCAAGAGTTCATGGCCATCAGGTTTTGCAGCAACAAAGGGGGTGAAGCAGAAGTAGATTCATCGTGCCACCTTGCCCTATTTGCAATCCAACCATCCTGGGGCATGTAGGTATGGTTTTTTCTGCGTATTACATCTGTGGGCAGGAGGTCACCAGATGAACTGCCCGACGAGGTTAGAGTGATCAGGTTTGATAGGACAAATCTTCAATAGGGTCACATTACTAGCATTCCCAGCATGGCATAGGCCCTTAGATTCAGCCGGCAGAGGCCGAGGCAGATTAGGGGCATCTAGCTCAAACACCGATCCAGGTGCACTTTGCAGGGGTAACGCGGGAGTCAGAGTCGTGCGGATGTTGTGACAGGTATGCTGGACATATGCTCTCATTCTATGTATTTCTTGATAGACCTAGGCTCACTTTGTCTTTGTTTCTACCATTAGTAGCCAGAAAGTTTGGTATTACTCCAGAATTGCTTCGGTGACCTTTTCGGTGTCCACACCCGTCGGTGATTCTATTATAGCAAAAAGGATCTACCGAGATGCACCGGCGTAGAGGTTGTTAGTCGCCGAACTTTAACGAATTTGGTGGAATTAGAAATGATCAACTTTGATGCAATTATGGGTGGCATGGATTAGCTAGCACACTATGTTATGCCAATGTATAGAATGTTGAGATCCAAGACTGTCCGGTTTCACTTTCGGGGAGGTAATATGCGGGAGTGGAAGGCAATGCAGCCACACGCACGCAAGAGTAGTTTTATATCCTATCTTCAGGAGAGAAAGTTGATAGCAAAAGGGTTACCTCTATCATATCGTCAGGGTTCAGGATGTTCAAGCAGAATCCCCAACTCTTTGATCCGTTCAGTGGTTAATGAATTTCTAGATGTATTCCTGATGAACTTCCTGGTATTCCCCAGCAGAAAGGGAGATCGATTTTGCGATCGATTTATTACCAAGTACTCAGCCTATATCCATCCCTCCATTACCGGTGAAACCACCAAGGCTCCAGAGGAATTGAAGGGAGCAACTAAAAGATTTGTTAGATGAAGGGCTTTATCAGGATGATTACTTCACCGTGAGATTGCACAGTTATTTGTAACAAAGAAGGATGGCTCCTCCATATGTGTATAGACTACTGGCAGCTAAATAAAAGTCACTATCAGAACCTATCACCCACTTCCCAGAATAGATGATTTGTTTAAGCGGTTATTGGGGAAAAGTATTTCTCAAAAAATTTACTTAAGATCTGTTATCACATCAGGTTCGAGTTGGAGAGAGAGAGACATTTCAAAACCGCTTTCAAGACCGGGTATGGCCATTTTGAATTCTAGTCAGCGGACTGACAAATGCTCGGTGTTCATGGATTTGATGAACCAACACATCTTCAGGTCGTATCTGGACTTTTTGTGATAGTATTTATTAATGATATTCTGGTATACTCCCGCTCGGAAGTAGAACATCGAGATAATCTACGGACAATGCTCAGATTCTTAGGAATCTCGTCGTTTACGCACCTCAAAATTTTTTTAAATGTGAGTTTTGGCTTTGAGTCAGGTGGCCTTTTGGGTCACATTATTGATAAGAAGCTAGCATTTAAGGTAGATTCATTGAAGATCGAGGCAGTAAAGACATGGCCCAGACCTACAACTCCAATCCAGTGCGCAATTTCTAGGGTTAACTGGGTATTACAGAAGATTTGTAGAGGAATTTCTACCTTATCAACGCCTTTGACTAAGTTAACTCAGAAAGCATCTAAATTTCACTGGACTGAGGCATGTGAACAGAGTTTCCAAGAACTAAAAAATAGATTGACATCAGCACCAGGACTAGCATTGCCAGAAGGATCAGAAGGTTATGCTGTGTATTGTGATGCTTTAGGTATTGGGTTGGATATGTCTACGATGCAGCATGGTAAGGTGATTACTTATGCTTCGAGACAGTTGAGAAAACATGAAAGAACTGCCCTACCCCACGATTTGGAATTAGCCACAGTAGTTCACGCCTTAAAAATCTGGAGGCACTACCTGTATGGGGTTCACACGTGGACATTTTTACTGATCAGTATACTTTACATAAAGAGTTGAACCTGCGGCAGCGTCACTGGTTAGAATTGTTGAAGGACTATGATGTGAATATTTTATATCATCTTGGGAAGGATAACATTATAGCAGATGTCCTCAACTGTAGATCCATGGGGAGTTCAGCATATTTGAAACCATAACAGTGGGAGTTGGCTCGAGAATTTCATCAGTTAGCTGGCCTATCCGTCCGAATAGTAGATTCGGGAGACAACGGGCAGCGATTCCAGAATACTGTAGTATCATCCCTGGTGTATAAGTAAAAGAGCGGCAGTATGAAGATCCTCATTTGGCACAGCTTATAGATAAGGTACAACAGGGAGAAGTACCATCCTTCGAGGTAGGCGAGGATAGGGTTTTTTGAGATATAGAATTCGCCTCTTGCGTTCAGGCCGTGGCGGTACTTTTCTAGCAGATTATGGAAGAGGTAGATTATTCCTGTTATTCTCTTCCCAGGTTCCAAAGATGTATCATGACATAAAGAGATTTACTGGTGGCCGAGAATGAAAAAGGGTGTAGCAGAATTTGTAGCTGTGCCTAATTGCCACCCAGGTAAAGGAGTGAACATCAAAGCGGTGGATTGACACAGGAGATAGTCGTGACTATCATGAAATGACTAACAATAAATATGGATTTTGTGACTGGATTACCCCGTACTAGACGTAGATTTGATTCTATCTGGAATGAGGTTTTGACAGGTGATGAAGTCAACTCATTTTACCAGTCGGGGCTACCTTCTCGGGCGAAGACTATGCTAAATTGTATATCAAAGAGATAGTTTTGATTGCATGGTGTTCCCAGCCGATCATTTTTGACGAGCATAGTTCTGGCTAAATTCTGGCAGTCCTTTTAGAAGGGCCTAGGGACACAGGTTAATCTGAGTACAAGTTTTCATCCCCAGACAGATCTACAAGCAGAGCGCACCATTCAATTGCTCGAGGATATGTTACGGGCATGTGTTGAACTTCAGAGGCAGTTGGGATTAGAATTTACCCCTTATTAGTGCCTATTAACAGTTACCATTCGGCAATCTAGATGGCGCCTTATGAGGCCTTATAGACGGAAATGCGGGTCCCCAGTTGGTTGGTTCGATGTAGGAGAATCAAATTAGTGGGCCAGACATAACACCAATTAGAAAGTAAAAACATATAGAACGCTGTTGACAGCTCGAAGCCGCTAGAAATCTTACGCTGACGTACGACGGCCAGGAATCTGGAATTCGATACTTCCTGGCCTTTAGAGCCTGATGCTCTACCCACCCTCTAGTCACGCTTGGATCTGGATAGTGCTTTGGATGAATACTTATTTAGGGCTGACGATCTCTGGTGGGTCTAAAGGGCAATGTCTATCCTTTGGATCTCTACTGAAACTGCCCATATCTCCCTGTCCTATCCTTTTTGGCCTCTTTGTCTTTCTCTTTCATCTGCTCTACCTCTATCTGCTGGGAATATATGATCAACTGGGAGAGGTCTATATCATTGATCAACATGGAGGTCTTGCACTCCTCGGCAAAAAGAATTTTACCACCTATTCACAAACATTCTCGTAAAAGCTCTTGGATTAGCAACCATCTTCGGTGCTATTTATAACCCGGAAGCCCAAGATCAGACTCGAATTGAAATGGAGAAATTGCATTGGCATCAGGTCACAGAACGGGTCATGATGTGACTTGTAGAGAGGCAGACCACGAGTCGTGATGTGATTTGTGGTGAGGATCGGGGTGTTACGGAATTTGGATTTAGGGTCCCCAGACATGACCAGTAGTCGTGGTCAGACCCCATGACTCGTTGAGTCAGTCATGGAGAGTGGTGAATGAGAAGGAGGAAGAAATAAGGTAGTGCACCTAATGGAAGGACCCCAGGAGTCGTGGTCAGTCACCACGATTCGTGGGATGAGTCGTGGCCAGGAGGTAAAAAGTTTGATTGATTAAGGTAGTGCATGACAAGTGGTGACCGATTCGTGGCGACCAGTAACGATCCATGATTTCAATCGTGATGAACCCAAATGACTTGATAGGCAGTGTACCCGACAGACGTGCTAAAGTCGTGTCCAAGGTGATATGAGTCATGTCCCTTGTGGGGACGGTTGTAGTGATTTTCTGTGAGATTTAGTAGGGATTTTCCATATCCTAAGGCCTAAACTATGTTGTTTTAAGTTACTAACAATGATTTTTAAAGGGGTTAAAGTTCATTTTAGGCCAATTCTTACTCATGCATGCAAAGATAGAGAGTTAGAGGTGATCAGAAAGCTTGTTTCCTTCAATTTCTCTTCAATTCCTCTTGGGAAGTCAGAAAGGAGTGAATCAGCTATAATAAAGTACGTAGGGTTAGCAGGTGGTGAATCCTTTCACCACCCATGCCCAATCCCTCTCTAAATCATGAAATTCCTATGTAAATTCCATGGGGTTTTAACCCAATGCATGAAATTCTAATTCTCTCATGGGTATGATTTAAATATGTTTCTACTATAGAATTATAATTCATGGTCCAAGTTTCAATAATTTTCAATGAAAATATTTTCACGCTTTATAAATTAAAATGCCCATCTATGAGAAAATCATGAAAGTGAGAGTCGTGATAAATGTTCAAGTATGATGAGATATTATGATGAAAAGCATGTTTTCAAGCTACCCATATTTATAATCATGTTTTCAGGTGAATTAATATTCTCTCAAGCATGTTGAAGTATCGAGCAACGCCGCTATGTTCCTAGTATGATTTATGATTTTCTGAATTGAAGCTTACCATATGGTTTTGGTGAAGACTCCCAATTATTTTTAGCTTATGATATGCTTTGAACTAAAGCTTCTCATATGCATGATTTCATATTTGAGATGTCTTTGATGTGCTTACTCAATAGACGATGAGTAAGCTTTATTGAAAAATAATGGAAACATATGCATTTTGGGAGTAGTGTCTAGCACCGAGTATGCTAAAGGGGTTGAACACCCTATGTCTCAAGTATCACGACAACGTAGGTTTATACTTATTATATATATTACTTCTAGACCTCCCTTGTGATATATCCTTCCCTATTGCGACCTGACTTGATATTGATATCATGGTATTAGCCTGGCAAGGCTTTGGATGGCTCTACCCTTTAGTGTGATAGTTGAGACCACTTAAGCTCTATCCGTGGTATGTCAGTTAAAAGATGAGTCTCCCATTGTTCCTCATGATTTCCAATTATGCATGTTATTACTCATATTATATATATCTATATATGTTCTAAGGCAGGTTTGACCTAATGTTCAATTTTATTTATGGTTATCAGATTTCAGCATTGGGTCAATCGATTTAGTTAAGATATTATGTTATGTTGAGATCATGATTTCAGAAAGAATGCATGCAATCCTACTATCATAATCTTGTTTGTTTATGTTTCATATAATGCATGTTTAAATGGTTTTTTACTTATCTAAAGAGTTTACTTACATTGCATATCGGTACATTCCACGTACTGACTGCATACTCTATGTTGTATTGTTTCATGATACAAGCCCCGACACTCAAACAAGCCCCATTCTTAGCCAGTCTTTAGAGTTAGCATATTACACTTGTTTGTGAGTCCTCTCGGAGGATCGCTGCTTATTCCGATTCCTCTATGTATTTTCAGTTTTCAGCTTTATCTGAGTTAGTTGGGGTCTTTGTCCCATCAACTCATCATGTTTATAGGATTTTAGACAAAAAGGATGTATTCAGCTTTAGATTGTGTGTGTATTATGATGTTATTCTTATTTTAGACTTCCACTAAGTTTATCATGTTACTTATTTTAATTTTATTGATCGAGTTAGATGTATGCTTATTGATCTTGGGCAAAATAGCATGCCCAAGTGATGCTTTATAACTTAGTTTTGTCTTGTTTATCGGCTTAATTATATGCATTCTCATGTTCTTCTATGTAAATGTGAATATATACCCACTTAACATGATGAGTTCTTGTTTTGTAGAGTTTAAATGAATTTGAGAATAATCCATGAGTTGGTGATGGAGGCATGAAATCAGTAAAACGGAACGTCGGCAAGGGGGACGCGAAACAGCCCACCTGCGCGTTGGCAACGTGCCACAGCAGGCAGGCTGCGCGACCAGTGGCATGCCACCCTGGCGCTGCCCACGCAGCATGACACGCTGCCAACGCGGCAGGGGGCTGCTTACGGACTGTTTTGGATTTCCAGTGTGCCTACGCGATGCCTCCCGTGTTATGGAGGTAAATTGGCGCGTTGACCTACGTGACACGGAGCTATTTCTCATCTTTGGGGATAATTTGCCACCTCTGTTTACTATAAATAGGTCCCTTAGCTCTAAAAATATTTTGTCACGTAATATTTCTGAAAAACTACCAGGAGAGAAGGGAGAAGTGGGAGAATTCACCTAGGGTTCTTAACTTTCATTTTCTCTTTTACCAATTCTTGTAAGCTATATTCACTTTAATTATGTTTCTTGTAATCTCACAACTTGAGTAGCTAGAACCCCTTCCTCTAGGGTTGAGACCACAAGATATGATGTGATGTTAATTTATTTTTGGTTTTAAGTTATTAATTGTTGTTTGTATTACGTTTTGAATTATGGTGTTTTTATGATTGACCACCATGTGAAAACACATGTTACAGAATAAAGGCTTGAAAAAAGTAAACTAGGCAGAACAAAAGAATGTAGGGAGCAAGTTTGTATCTTACGATATAATTTGCGGTTAGGATAAAGAATTATACTAGATTTGCCTTGTTTTGTTGATAAAATGGGATGATAATAAGAAATCAACTTAGAATTTTCACCCACCACTCGAGAAGTAGTTGTGAAGCTAAGTTGAGTTAAATGATTAAATTACAGTCCCTAATCAGAGCATAAACCCCGTAAACCACATTCCCATAGTGGTGCCCACGAACTGAAATGTCACATCCCGCTCAGCGATGTAGTTGTGAGCGATGTAGTTGTGAGGCTAGTTTGTCATGTTTAGAGGCTCGAAAGACCATGAACATGCAATTTTAATTATGTGAGACGACAATTGATAATTCCATACTTACACTATTACAAAGCGTAGTATCACATGATTATCTGGCCTTAGCTCTAGTTGCTCCTTGAATTAGTTCAGAGTATTTTCTGTGACCACCCCTAGACTTAATTAAACTTTATCGATAAAGTCTATATCAACACTTGCGAAAGTTAATATCACACTTTAACTTGATAATTAGCTAAATTTGTCCAATCCCTGTGGGTTTGATATCTGGTTCTTAAAAAGGGACACCGTATTACTTGTAAGACCACGTACGCTTGCGTGTGCGCTTGGGGCGCAGTGTCAACACTTATGCCATGGGTCGACTTAGGGTCTCTTGAGGTTTGTTGTCCCTTGTTGCGATCTAGGCCTCCGTTAGGGCCGTGACAAGTGCATACTTGAACAACTGGGTAAATTCCAACGCATATTCCTCGACAGTCATGTTGTTCTGCTTTAGATTGACGAACACGGTTGCCTTTGCCTCCCCCAACTCTCGAGGAATGAATCTGTTCAAGAAAGCAGTAACAAACTCATCCTAACCAATGGAGACTGCACCAACTCCCCTACTCTCCTTCCACTGATGAAGCCATATATGAGCAACCCCCTTCAGCTGATAGGAAGCCAAGTCTACAGTCTTGTTTCTAGTCATCACTGTAATCTAAGTGCTTCTTCCTCCCATGTGTCTCCCTCAACTAGATGGTTCCTGCACAAGACTTTTACTGAAGCAACCTCCTCGTTTTTCAGCTAACGAACCTGATGGTCTAGGATCTGAACTGGGACTTCTTCGTAAGAGAGGCTATCCTTCACTCCCATACTGTCTAGTGGCACAATTGAGGTCGGATCACCAATGCACTTATTCAACAGTGATGCTAACTCTGAAGTTAATTCTAACTCATAGGCCACATTCCTACATACCTCGGACTGAGCTTCCGTTTCTTTCCAAACCTCATCACCCCTTTCATGGGTGAAATTTTCAGACAAACCCAATCATCTACAACAAATTCTAACTCTCTCCTCCTCACATCTGCATATGATTTTTGTCTGCTCTGAGCTGTTTTCAACCTCTATGATAAGTAGCACTTTTTGCATATCTTCATGAATTGAGTTTGATCCTATTAAGGTAGCTTCTCCAACTTCAAACCACCCTATAGGAGACCTACACCTTCTACCATATAATGCCTCAAATAGGGCCATCTGAATACTAGAGTGGTAGCTGTTGTTGTATGCAAACTCGATGAGAGGTAAGTGATCATCCCAACTGCCCTTGAAGTCGATCACACAAGCTCTCAATATATCATCTAAGGTCTGCATAGTCCGCTCAACTTGTTCATCTATCTGAAGGTGAAAAGCTGTGCTGAGTTTGACCTGAGTATCGAGTCCTTTCTGAAATGACTTCCAGAAATGCGAGATGAACTGGGTACCTCTATCTGAAATGATGGATAAGGGAACTCCATGTAGTCTGATCAACTCTCGGACGTACAGTTTAGCGTAATCCTCAACTGATTCTGTAGTTCTAACTGAGAGAAAATGTGCTGACTTGGTCATCTAATCTACTATCACCCAAATTGAATCATGTCGCCGACGAGTATGAGGAAGACTTGTAATGAAGTCCATATTCACTTCTTCCCACGTCCAATGTGTATACTGATATCCTGAGTCATACCCCCAGGTCTCTGATGTTTGACCTTAATCTACTAGCAATTTGGGTACTTAGCCACAAATTCTGCAATGTCTCTCTTCATGATGTTCCACTAGTAGATTTTTCATAGGTCACGGTACATCTTATTGGCACCTGGTTGGATAGAATATATGGAGCTATGTGATTCTACAAGTATCCGCTGTCTCAAGTCATCAACGTTCGAAACACATAGTCTTCCATGGTAACGAAGCACCCCATCTCCCCCTTTTGAGAAAGCCTCCTTTTTTTTTTCTTAAAACTACTTCGTTCAACTTAAACAGTATAGGATCTTTATCCTGTTTTGAATTATCCTCAACAACTAACGAGGATTCTGACCCACTCTACAGTACTACCTCCGCCCTCAGCTGAATCCACTAACTGCACTCCCAATCGGGCTAACTTATGAATATATTTTGCTAGCTCTTTTACGCCCTCTTCAACACGAGAAACGCTCCCCATGGACATCCTTTTCACGGCATCCGCCACCATATTTGCCTTACCCGGGTGGTACAACACACTCATGTCGTAATCCTTCAACAACTCCAACCACCTTCTCTGAAGAAGGTTCAAATCCTTCTGAATGAACATGTATTGTAGGCTCTTGTGATTGGTGAAAATATCCACGTGAACCCTATAAAGGTAATGTCTCCATATTTTTCAAAGCAAACACCACTGCTGCCAATTCCAGATCATGAGTCGGATAATTCTTCTTATGAACCTTGAGCTATCTGGAGGCATAAGCTATCACCTTACCCTACTACATCAAAATGCAACTGAGGAAAACTCTAGAAGCATCACAATAGACTATGAACCCATCTGTTCCTTCTGGTAAGGTCAAAACCGAAGTTATAGTATGTCGAGTCTTCAACTCTTGGAAACTCTTCTCACATGCATCTAACCATTGAAACTTTACCTTTTCCTGAGTTAGCTTAGTTAGAGGAGACGCGATAGAAGAAAATCCTTCTACAAACCGTCGATAATAACCGACTAGACCCAGGAAACTTCTGATATCTGTTGGGAAAGTGGGTCTTGGCTAGTCTTTCACCGCTGCTATCTTCTAAGGATCTACCTGAATACCCTCACCTGAAACCACATGAACAAGGCAGACTTCAACTAGAATTCACATTGCTGAATTTAGCGAATAGCTGGCGGTCTCTGAGAGTCTGCAACACTATCCTCAGATGGTTAGCATGCTCCTCCTCATTTTTAGAGTACACCAAAATGTCATCTATGAACACAATGACGAACATATCCAGATACTGAAAATACCCTATTCATTAGGTCCATGAAAGATGTAGGGGCATTAGTTAGTCTAAAGGACATAACCACAAATTCATAGTGACCATACCAAGTTCTGAAGGCTGTTTTTGGTATGTCACACTCCCTGACTCTAAGTTGATAATATCCCGACCTGAGATCTACTTTGGAAAAACAACTGACTCCCTGAAGCTGATCAAATAAGTCATCAATCCTGGGTAGGGGATACCTGTTCTTAACTGTAACCTTGTTCAGTTGGCGATAGTCGATACACACTCTAAGAGTAACATCTTAATTTATTTTGCACGAACAAACTGGAGCACCCCATGGAGAGATGCTGGGCCTGATGAAACCCTTATCTAAAAGGTCTTTCAGCTATTCCTTCAACTCCTTAAGCTCAACTGGTGCGATTCTATGAGGAGGAATAGAGATGGTCTGAGTTTCTTGAAGAAGGTCTATGCTGAAGTCTATTTCCCACTCGGAAGGGACTCCAGGATGATTTACGGGAAACACGTTAGGGAATTCGCTGACAACTGTAACTGACTAAATAGTTGAAGTCTCAGAGCTAGAATCTTTTACCCGAACTAGGTGATAGATACATCCTTTCGAAATGAGCTTCCTTGCCTTAAGGTAGGAAATAAGCCGACCCTTAGGTGTTGAAACACTACCCATCCACTCTAAGACTGGCTCATTGGGAAACTGGAACCTTATGACTCTAGTTTTGCAATCGACTAAGGTATAACCGGAATATAACCAATCCATGCCAAGAATGATGTCAAAATCGACCATGTCTAGCTCTACTAGATCAGCTGGAATAACTTTACTCAACACTGAGAATGGGCAGTTTCTATATACCCAGCTGGCTCTAACAGACTCACCAACTAGGGTAGAGATTGAGAATGGTTCCAATAGGACTTCTGGACTAATTTCAAACTGAACAACTACATAAGGAGTCATGAATGATAGTGGGGCTCTTGGATCTAGTAGGGAATACACATCTAAATGGAAAAGACGTAACATACCCGTGACCACATCCGGTGAACTCTCTTGATCCTAAGAGAGGACAAAGAATAAAAATGGTTTTGATGCTGACCACCATCCATACCTGAAGTATTACCCTGTTGAGCTGGACAACCTGCGAAGGATGCTGAAGTGGTAGACTGAGTTTTCCCTCATCCTGCTGATAGACACTCCTTTAACCTATGACCCAACTGTCCACATCCAAAGCAACCCTATTTGCCCATGCAAAATTCACCTGGATGGTTATTTCCACACTTAGAACAAGCTGGGTAATGGTTGCTGGCATTGTAACTCTGGGACTGAGAGCCAGATGCTCCATCCTTCCGATCCTTGTGGGACTAGAAAGAAGGGGTGCTGGCTGATGTGGGTGCTGGAGTTCTCTGTTGCTGCTGCTGTGGGTGACTACTACCGTCGGACCTCTGGTGGACATAATTTGACTGACCTGTTCTAGCCCTCTTGTTCTCCCGCAACATATCCTTCAATTTCTCTGCCTCAATCTGCTGGGTATGAATGATAAGATTGGAGAGGTCAATGTCCTTGATGAGCATCACAGTTTTGCACTCCTTCAGTACCAAGTCTGACACTCCATTGATGAATTTGAGCATGCGAGCCCTTAGCTCGTCCACCTTCTTTGGAGCATACCTTGACAACCTAGTGAAATCCAACGCATACTCCTCCACGGTTCTGTTACCCTGCTTTAAGTTCATGAATTCAGCGACCTTAGGCTCTCTCATTTTCCGAGGAAAGAATCTATCTAGAAATATAGTCATGAACTCATCCCACTCCACTGGCCCTTCTTTTGCTGGTCTCCCTTCCTTCCATGGGTTGTACCAAATCTGAACCACCCCTTTCAATTGGTAGGGAGCTATATCAGCACTCTCCACAGCACTAACACCCATAATCTAGGTGATCTTCTGCACCTCATCCACAAACTCTTACAGGTCCTCTCCTACATTGGATTCATGAAAAGCTGGAGGGTTCATTTGGGTGAAGTCCCGAACCCTAGTAGTTGCTGCAGACCCATTTATATTCACTTGAACCACCTGTTGGTTCACTTGGTTGGTAACTTTTTGAGCCAGTAGCTGGATTGCCACTCGGAATTCTTCTGAGGACACTTGGTCGTCTTGAGGGGCTGCTGGAGCTAGTGGGGAAGGTCGGTTGGCATTGCCAGCCCTCCTTCCATTTCCTTGCTTTGGAGGCATATTTTCACTGAAATGAATAAAGCACAAGTTAGGAGGACATTTTGGGATTTAACTTCAACGGGCAATAAGGAGTATGAACAAAAGGAAAATTTCCTAATAACATCTTGTAGCCTCCCCATCATAAGTGTGACGCGCTTCACACACATGAAAAGGACTCAACTTGACATGGCTTTCAGACATCCTAGGATACTCTAAACCTAGTGCTCTCATACCAAGTTTGTCACGACACGAGTCTTCACCCTGGACGAGATACGGTACTTGGTGCCACAAGTGACCCCAAGCTAACCCATGATCTATCATTACACTGGTAAACTGAGTAAACATACGCAGAATTTGGGCAAAATAAATATCCAAATAGAACTGTTTTGGAAAAAGTAAACATAACTACACTGACTACTGAACATCTGTGTCTGAAAGCCAACTACTAACTGATGAGTTGCTGGGACAACCCCCTAGCTAACTCTAAAATCTGTCCAAATAAGAAATAATTGAAAATAAATATTATCCGTGGAAGATGAGGATTCACCAAAGGACTGCTGCTTCTAAAATCGTTGGAGGGAACTACTGATGACGTTGAGATTGAGAACCTGCGTCTGTATCATAATATGATACAACATAGAAAGTATGCGTCGGTACTTTGAATGTACTGAGTAAGTGAGGCACACAATAAGCATGGAAAAATAAGCACTGAACTGAAATAACATGAAATGACCAACTGATACTAAATACTAATAAAAGCTGAGCTATAACTGATATGGTCAATAATGACCCTAACTGGCGGTCATAAACATATCCTAGAACTAAGTGACTGAATTGAGCTAAACTGAAGTGAACTGTACTAACAAGTGGGAGAGTCTATAACCGACATATAACCACATGAGATAAACGTGGAGTCCGATGTATACACCCCATCGGAGAAAACTCACTGTACCTTGCTAGGGTATAGTGGTTGGGCTAGGTGATGACAAGTATGGGGCCCGATGGGACAATAACCTATGCTGGCAATGTAGTTCTTGGAACCTGGGTGCGCTGGAACCCCAGTCGGCTCGATGCTAAGTACTACTCCTACTGGATAGTCCTAACTTGACTACTAAGCTGATAGCTCAAAGCTGGGGTCCTGGACTATGTCAAGAATACTTATCTTGAAGTAACCTGAGAGTCTGTAGGACTGGATAACTGAAAATTGGTGTTCTAAGACCGAGCAGAGTTACTTATCTGGAAGCGTCGTAACCGTCTAAGGAACTAACTGAAAATTGAGACTAGTGGTTCTAAGACTGGTCAGAGTTGCTTATCTGGAAGCGTCGTAACCATCTAAAGAACTAACTGATAATTGAAATTAGGGAGTATTACTGAACTGAACTCCGCAAAAAGTTAACTATCGTCAAACTGATCAGCTGACTTACTGTAAGATACTGAAAAAGGATAATTGCTAACTGAGACTAAACTAGCATTCAAACTGACTGTGAATCCACAAAATGGTAATAACATGAAAATTCAAGAACTAATAAAGTCAAGCAGTATTGTATCCAACTGATTATTCAAGACCTGGTTTACTGTATTTGTAGAACTAAGGATAAACAACATTTCTTGAAGAGAATAACAACATGCGTGATATATGATGAAAACATTCTCAAACAAGCTCTTGGATCATCAACCATCTTCGGTGCATACATAAACAATCGGGTAAACTCCAAGGCATATTCCTGGACAGTCATGTTGTTCTTCTTCAGATTGATGAACTCGACTACCTTCGCCTTCCTCAATTCTTGGGGAAAGAATCTGTCCAAGAAAGCAGTAACAAACTCATCCCAACCAACAGAGACCACACCAACTCCCCTGCTCTCTTTCCACTGACGGAGCAATATATGAGCAACCCCTTTCAGCTGATAGGAGGCTAAGTCTGCAGTCTTGTCTCTAGTCACCCTTATAATGTGAGTGATCTTCTTAATCTCCTCTATGAACTCATGTGGGTTCTCATCCACCTTCGACCCAAGAAAATCAAGTGGGTTCATCATGAGGAAGTCTCACACTCTCGCCGCTGCCATATTCCCATTCTGGTGGACATGGGCCACTACCTGCTGGTTGACCTGGGCTGTTATATCTTGAGCCAACATATAAAGCATCATGAGTAACCTACTCGGGCAAGGGATCCGCTGAAGCTGGTGGGGCTGGTTGAGGCCCGTCTCTTTTGCCATTGCTATGGCCATTTCTATTGCCATTTCTTCTACCATTATCTCAGCATGGAGGCATGTTCTGAAAATATGTATAGCACGAGTTATAGGAATAGAGAGGTATTTCATCGCATGACTTAGATCATGAAAGAAGGAAAATTTCTTAAAATGTCTCATAGCCTCTTTCACATAAGTGTCACGTGCTTCACACCCATAAAAAAGACTCTAGTAATGTGGAACGCACTTTACACCCATGAAAAAGACTCTATTTAATGTTGTTTTCATACACTCTAGGACACACCTAAACCTTTGCTCTAATACCAAATTTGTCACGATTCGAGATGAGACCCCAGACTGAGACATGGATCCTAGAGCCACGAATGGCTCCAAGCTAACCCATAGTAAATACATAACGTGACTTAATAGTATAATCAAGTAGAAATTAAACATAAGCATGCATAAGCAGAAGTCTACATAACATAAAGCATGAGAAAGAGTGACAATATCAGAATGCTGAGCTGCAAAGCTGAATATACTAACTCTATATCTGAAAGCTTCTACTAACAGATAAGCTTCTTGGACAAGCCCCCGATTAACTCCAAGTCTGAAACTAAAATAATACATAACAAAATAAATTGATAGACGTCCTCGAATGATGAGGACTCACCAAAATTGGGGAAAACTGGCTGGTTTGAGCAGGGGCGAGCTAATTGCGAGGCTGAGATGGATCACTAAACCTATATCATGATATGATATAGCATAGAGTATGCGATCAGTACTTTGAATGTACTGAATATGCCGGGGAAGTGAAACATGCTAGTAAAATGTTAGTTTGAAATCATGAGTATAAATCAAGAAAGATCATGAGATTAAGGACAACATGCTAAAAATCATGAATTCGAGGTATACATATTTATACATAATGACCCAAGGTTTAGAAATAGAATTCATTTAACTTGTCATGCTTGAAATAGTAAGTGAAAGCTCATAAACTGATCAATGGGTCAAATATTCTATAAAACATAATATCATAAGTCATGAACATGAGTAACTAAAAATATGAGAAATAATGGGATATTTTTATAATCGACATACCCCACATGAGAAAAAATGAAGCCTGACCTATAAATCCCTAGTGGGGAGGGTGTTCGTACCTTGCCAAGGGTAGAACCATAACAAAGACTTGATATCACTCATGGGTGGTCCATTCGGGCATGGGATACACTCTCATACCACATAGTTCTAAGACCTGGGTTTGCTGGAACCTCGATCTACTTGATGTTAAATACTACTCCCAAAATATATATAGTGCTTATATCATAATCATGAAACATACTTGAAGTACATGGGCTAGTTGAGATTATGAGAGTCATAAACATGCTTGAGACACGTAAACTAGCCATAATATAGGCGTGTGAGTCAGCCATGATCATAAACTTGATATTCATAAAAGCCATGCATGCTTGAGGAAATCATCATGCTCTAAAATTCATAAATTCATAAAGGGTTCCTATGGAAATCATGCATTTTGATCATAAAACATAATTTAATTCATCATACTTGAAATCATGGACTCATAAGCTTAAATTTCATAAATCATGCATAATAGGGCATAAATTTCATAAACTTGAAATTATGAATTAATAATTAAATTGAGGTTTAAATCTGACCTAATAGTCATGAAACATCAATCAAAACATGAAGGTATCATACCCATAGAGAAAACATGGAAGATTTCATGAAAATTGGGTAATAATCCTAAAATTCAATTTGACATGCTTAGAGACTTAAATAATAAAATTAGGGTGAAATTGGGAATAAGGGTGGAAGATTTTTCTCCATTCATAACCCTACATACCTGGGTAAATTGATTCCTTGACTAGTCTTGAAGACCCACGAAGATTGGGAGAGAATTTGATGAGGAACCCTAGCTTAATCATGGAAGAGGATTTCAAATCTAATGAAATTATGAGAGCATAATGAATTAGGCTAGGTTAAACCCCTTAAAACACTCTTTAAGAAGCCTAAAACTATGTCATTAAGGAGTTGGAAGCTTAGAAATTTATAAACTACCACTGGGAAAACACATTAAAATTCCTGACTGTCAGCTGCAACGACCCATCCAATGAGTCGTTGTCAGACTTAAAGACTCGTTGGATCCACCAGTTGATTCTGGAGTACTTCTATTACTTTTCTGCATCCACAACCAATGGTTAGACAAGATGAGTCATCATATGCAACAACGACTCGTCACTCCTCTCATTGTCACCACTGTCACACCTATCCTGATTCTGATATCTTTCCAATGGATCAATACCACGGGTCGTCACATGCCCCAATGAGTCGTGGTATCTTTTAGTTTTCTCTTAACCAATTTTGACCCCTTTCTTAACTCCACTTAATGACCCCTTAAGACAATTTGTTACATGAATTAACGAGTCATCACTTGACTCGTTGTCTCTGGGAAGCTTTGACTGAGGGCTTATAATGAGGCACATAATGGGTCGTAGTTCCTCACAACGACTCTTTTCTTGAGTCATTTTGTAACTCTGGTGTCATTTCCTGCTGAAAGTCTTGGGTCTGATATGAGGGACTTTTGGAGTGTTACATAGATCATATGGTTATCATGACCCATATTCACTTACATATTATCTAATTCTTAAGTTGTTTTAGTCATAACATTCTTGCCACACAACATCATGGAATGAGAACATAAATCACATAAGACATTTAAGAGAGACGTCATTACTTCATCAATTAACAATCAGTTAGGGCCTAGACGACAATCTAACACATAAGCACACTCAGGCTTCACCTTTCAAATTATAGAAGGAGTTCTTTAAATTTAGACATGTTTTTCAATCAATAAAATTACATTCTTTATTTATGTTTGTCATGCTCTCTATAAGTGATTCACTTGACACATACGATATAGACATCTTAAATAGAGGAAGTGTGGACATCTCATTTGGAGGAATTATAAATCTCACGTAGAGGAATACTGGCATTTCATTTAGAGGAACATATGAATATCATATAGAGGAACACTGACATCTGAAATAGAGGAACATATGCATCTCATTTGGAGGAACATATGCATATAATATAGAGGACCACTGGCATATGAAAATAGAGGAACATATGCATCTCATTTAGAGGAACATATGCATATCATATACAGGAACACTGACATCTGAAATAGAGGAACATATGCATCTTATTTAGAGGAACATATGACACTAGCATCTGAAATAGAGCAACATATGTGTCTCACTCAGAGGAACACTGACATCTCAAATAGAGAAATATATAAATCTCATGTAGATCAAGACCTATCAGCATCTCATAATAGAGGATCATATACATCTCACATAGAGAAACTATGAGAATCTCAATTAAAGGAACATATGCATCTCATGTGGAGAAACACTGACCTTTTTCTTGTGTTTTTCCTTTATTCAAATCACAAGGATAGGGACCAGAATTATCTTTGTCCTGTGTTGAAATTAAAATTCATTTTCAAAACTAAAGAAATTTTAAATTCGAATTGATAACCCAGTCCCGCATATTTTGGGGTTCTATTGTCAAGTTTTTAAAACTCCAATTTTTAAGATTTAAACATAAAGTTCTCTTGTGAAAGAAATACTCATATTCTCTCTCTGTTTTCTATTTGAGTTCGTATGGTTAACTCATCAAGTGATCGGCTCAGCTCTCAACAAGTTAACAACCGCCACTCTTTCACCTCATTTTTAGCTTCTGTTAAGGTTTCAAAGATTTGTGCATTCAATGTGAATAATCGTATATTTTTAAGTTTTCATTCCTTTTTTGGCTTCAGTTTGTCAGTCATTTTATTTAAGTATTACCTATTAGTTTATTGTGGTAGTTACCAACTTGGATTAGCTATTTTAGATTAGAGAAGTATGAGCCAGTTCCTTTCTAGATATCCTAATCTTAGGGAATATTGATGTGTCCCATGAGTTTTTAAATTTAGAAATATTTTGTCTACATATTATAAAAATACTTTTTCTTTGCATATTAAAAGAGTACTTTATTTTAAGTAGAGAGCATACTTTCTTTTCAAGCCGCAATGACCTTATATGTAAAAAATTAAATTTATTTTTGAGACTTAGAAATCATGACCACGAACCTTTACTTAATAAGAAAATATTCCTATAAACATGTTACTTAGAAAAATGTTATGAATGAATGATCATAAATATTCCTTTACTTAGTAAAATATTCCTTTACTTAGAAAAATGTTATGAATGATCATCTAAATCGTAGCCTCAAGCAGAGTGCATATAGATCTTAAAGAGAAAACCATGCTTGTAATATTTGCTATTTGTGTTTTTTTTAATAATTATTTTCAACTAATTTTTTTATTCTGAAATTTTGAATTATGAAGTTAAAGAGCTTTAATATTTTGCTAAACCTCTTAAAAGAAAACAAAGATATTTTTTAACTTGAACCAACATGCATACCTACTTACAAATCATGTGATCTCCTTAATAAAGTACTAGAAAACAATCCTAAACAACATGCCTTCTCTAGAGTTGTATAAAATCTAATTATGCAATTCCATAGGTGTTGTTTGTTAGCTTGGGAAACACCTTATAGTTCGGCAGGAAGATCTTGAGTATATTCTACTTAGAAAAGTTACTATCCATTTTAGTTTGGTACTTACAAATTATAAACAAGTACTACCATTCATTTTTTATTCTTGTTTTAGTATGTTATCATATCATCCATGTTGGGGATTATTTCAATGATTAATTCATGATCTTAAGAGTCATGGTCCGTAAGATTGTATCTCGTTTAGAAAATTTCTTTTTTCACGTTATGTGTTTGCCGGAAGTCCTAACATAATATCCTGCATTTCGAGTCAACTTCCAGCAGAGATACGTTATAAAATTCTTTTTGGGCAAAATTTCAAATATGACAGAATTGCATTAGCGACAGGTTCAGAGAATTTGGGTCAAAACCTAAAGTGAAACACCAACATCAATAGAAACAACATATCGCGCCATGGTTGAATTTGGGCTAGAAAGGCCCCTTTATTTTATTTATTTTTTAGTTCCATATGCATAGTTTTTTTTTTGTGCAGATTTCTACTAATATTTGTTTCTTTTTGATTTTTTTATTGCTAAAAAAAATAAGGTGAATCCCTAAACGAGAATAAGAATTTGTTGTTATCAATTCATTTATGTTTTTATTTGTCCGGTGTAAAGTATATTGATCTAAATTAACCATAAATTTTCAGTTCAAATTTGCTAGCCTCAACAAATGCTTTACCTATGAATTTTTCTTTAAAACAATGCC
>JACEIK010004937.1:99692-121890 GCA_018107945.1 Datura stramonium
CCCATACAAATTGGTAAAGCTGGAGTGCTACGAGCCCTATGTGATTTAGGGGAAGCAGTTAATCTAATGCCCCTATCTTTATTTAACACCCTGGGGTTGGAAAAACTGAGGCAACAAGGTTGATGCTGCAGCTGGTGGATAAGTCGCGAGTGGCACCTGATGGAATAATAGAGGACCTTCTCATCAAAGTGGGTAAGTTTATTATACCTGCTGACTTTATTATCTTAGATTTTCATGTTGATGACCAGGTACCCTTAATCTTGGGATGGCCATTCTTGGCCATCAGAGGAGCGATAATTGATTTAAGAGCAAGGACCCTGAAAATGATGGTCGAGGATGAAGAAGAACTCTTCCGAGTATACCAAGAGATTAACCCACCCACACACTACAGAAACCTTTGTAAGGTTAGTGTGTTGTTAGAGGATGAGTGTGGGGTGGGTGATTCCACAGGTCCACGGCCGAAGGCAATGATAAGTGCTCAGCCCGAGTCTGATAAAGGGCTTCAGAGTGTGAAGAAGTTGGAAGAAGAGAGGAACAGAGTGGAGGCTGTTCTCTCTA
This sequence comes from Datura stramonium, assembly GCA_018107945.1. Classification (NCBI taxonomy): domain Eukaryota; kingdom Viridiplantae; phylum Streptophyta; class Magnoliopsida; order Solanales; family Solanaceae; genus Datura; species Datura stramonium. The sequence continues at coordinate 100,251 of JACEIK010004937.1, forward strand.
AAAATCAAAAGAGAAGAAGATGGTTATCGAAAGGGAACCCAGGTATGAGGATGTCCTGAAAAGGATAGTCCACATCGTGCCGCAACGTAAAATAAGGCGCTGCTTGGGAGGCAACTCAAGGGTACCGTAGGTAAAATTTTTAATTCTTGTTTGTGTTGATTTTGTTTATTTTCAACTTGTGTTGTTTTTGGTGGAAAGTTAGACACATATGGAGGGGAAGTCTGAGTGCCCGTGGAGGAGGAAGCTAACAAGCATGGAAGAGGAAAAGTGTGGGGTCAAAATACCCACTTGTGCAAATATGAAGAAAAACACACTGTTAGCTAGGCCTAGAGGCCTCAGGGAGTATTTCTCATCCTGTTTAATTTTAATTTGATGCTATGGGGACATAGAAGGATTCAAGTGTGGGGTGAGGAAAATTTAAAATTTTTTTGTGCTTAATGATTTTTGGTAAATTAGTGCTTTGGAGAAATATTGAAAGAAAATTTTTGAATTAAGCATGACTTCATCACCCGTTAGTTTTTCTTTTCGGTTCTTTTAAGACGGGGGGTCTTTGAACCGAAGAATAAACATTTTCTTTGTCTGTATATAGTGTTTTTAGTCATAGTTAGAGACTATTTCCGATGATGGATGGATGAAGACCGTCTTGAGGAAAAATTAGTCAATAGGTTTTGGTTTTCGAACCCGTAGCTAATTGATGGCTTGATATTCTTGTTATGTGCTATACATGATTGTAAGATGCAAGTGTGGTTTGTGTTGAAGCATGTAAGAAGTGTATAACTTTGTTTGAGACACTTAGGATCTTGAATTTGACTCAATGTGATTGAAGCTTAATTTTGAATTCTTGTGATTAGCTGAGTTAAGAGTCTGCTGAATGTGTCTTGAATTGAGCATGTGCTATGAGTGTAAGTTTTTCGAATATTCCATGCTACTGTGGAGTGTCTAGAACTTGCCTGGTGTGTATATAAAATNCAACATAAGCTTAATCCTTTTTCTTTCATTAGCCTTGAATTTGATCCAAAACTCCTAAGCGCTTAAGGGAAAAATCTGAAAGAGTGAAGGAGTGAGAAGCGAGAAAAAGAAGGAAAAATAACAGTTGTGGAAGTTAAGAAATAACTTAGAGGTGCAATTGTTTGGAATTGCTGGAATATTGGCAGGGAGTAAGAAATAAATGAATGAAAAAGTTGTTTAAGTACTCCTTACTAATAAGCTGAGTGTGCTCAAAGAAATGGGAACAAGAATAAAAAATTCAAGAATGAAAAGAATGAGGAGGAAGTAAGAAAAGAGATGTCCTTAATGATGGTTGAAGTTATTAAAAACGCTTGGGGAAGATAGCCACTATTACTGGCCAGAATAGTACCTACCCGTCCCTTAGCTTACATTACAACTCATTAAGTCCTAGTTGATCTTATGTTCATACATCCTTAAATTAGTGGAGTAAAACACTAAGGGCAAGCTTATGGTTCGCTACATGATGCATGTGAATTCTTTGAGAGAGTGAGCGTGTTCTATTCATATACCCATACATGTTGTGTTTTAAAAAAAAACTTGCAAGTAAAAATGGGTAACTCTCTTGTTATGAGGGCACATGTGTAATGAGAGATAACATTCATGTCGGATTTCTTGATCGGTTGATTTGCACGAGTTTGCTAATATTGAGAGTCGATTCTTGAGGTTAGGAAGTCTTAACATAGTTGTATTTCATTTCAATGATTAAAATCATGCATGCTCTATTTTTAACTTGCTATCTCAAACAATCATTGTAGCCGTAGCTTGAATTGTCTTGCTAAATTAGTTATGTGTGAGTCTTCATTTAAATATTGAGAGTCGATTCTTGAGGTTAGGAAGTCTAAACATATTGTATTACATTTCAATGATTAAAATCATGCATGCTCTATTTTTAACTTGCTATCTCAAACAATCATTGTAGCCGTAGCTTGAATTGTCTTGGCAACAGTTATGTGTGAGTCTTCATTTACATGGATAAAAGGGTTGTTCGAGACTAACAAGGCTTTAAGTGGGGGGTAAGTGATCTTGGGAAAAATGGCATGCCCAGTGGGATACTTTACAACTTAGCTGTCTGTTTATCGGCTAATTATATACATTCTCATGTAATTTTATGTAAATGTGAATATATACACTAACCAACATGATTAGTTCTTGTTTTTGTAGGTTTAAAATGAATTTGGAGGAACTAATCGATGAGTTGGTGAAGTGGAGGCATGGAATCGGAAGTAAAACGCGAACGTCAACATGGAGGATGCGCGAAACAGCCCAATTCGTGCGATGGCACCGTGCGCCTGCAGTGTGCTGCATGACCATGGCGTGCCACGTCCTAGCTAAGCAAGCAGCTGGTGGACACGCTGCCAAACACGCACAAGGGCTTTTAGGCGACCGTTTTGATTTTCCAGAATGTTTACCGGCGTTCCATGTCACGAGGCATATTGGCGCGGATAACCTCCGTGACACGAAGCTATTTCATGCCGGGAATAATTTTGTACAATTCTCATTTACTATAAATAGGTCCCTTAGCTCCTAAATTTTTTTTTTTGTCACGCAATATTTCAAAACCGCCAAGGAGTGAGGGAGAAGTTGGAGAACTCACCTAGGGTTCATCAATTTCATCTTCTCTTCTACCAATTCTGTAAGTATGTTACTTTAACAAATGTTTTCTTGTAATTATACGAACTTGATTGGCTAGAACCCTCCCTCTATGGTTGAAACCACACAGGCGACTCGGGTGGAATATATGATTTAGTTTTCGTTTTAAGTTATTGATTGTTGTTTTGTCTTGCAATCTTAAATTATGGTTGTTTTTATGATTGATCACCATTAAAACACACACGTTACACCCAGTAAAAATCTTGAGAAAGAAAACCTAGGCAAGAACAAACAATTAGGAGTGTGTTTGTATTCACTACACTCCGCTAAGTAGGATAAGAAACTATACCTAATTTGCCTGGCTTGGTTGATAAAACGGTTAGTAATAAGAAATCAATTTAGAATTGTCACCCACCATCGAAGAAGTAGTTATGAAGCTAAGTTGAGTTAAATGATTAGAGGTACGAAAGTCCCTAATCAAGAGCATAAACCCCAGAACTACATCCACGTAATGAATTGCCCACGAACTAGAATGTCGCATCCCCGCTCACGATGTAGTTGTGAGGCTAGTTTGTCGTGTTTAGAGGCTCAAGAAACCATGAACATGCAATTGTAATTATGTGAGACAACAATTGATAATTCCATACTTAAACCATTGCAGCTAAAGGTATCTGCATGATTATCTCGGCTTTAGCTCTAGCTGCTCCCCGAATGATTTGAGTATTTCGATGACCACCCCTAGACTTAATTAAACTCTTATCAAAAAGTCTATATCAACACTTATGTAAAGCAATATCACACTTGAACTTGATAATTAGTCAATTGGTCCAATTCCTATGGGTTCGACATCCGCCTAAAAGGCCACATCAGGATATTTGTACGAATTCGCATATTTTGCGTCCATCGTGTAATATCTCATGGTCAAAGGCCCCCTGTGTCTCTAATGTTCAACCTTGACCTCTTTGCAATTTGGACACTTAGTCTCAAATTCCTTTAATATCCTACTTCATCTTACTTCTGGAAGAGATCCGACACGCACACGGGTTATTCCACCAGTAGACTTTTTGTAGATCACGGTATATCTTGGTGGCACCTGAATGGATAGAGTACCTGGTGCTGTATGCTTCCATTAGTATCTGCTGTCTCAAATCATCTACATTGGGAATACACAACCTGCAGCGGTAAAAATAGCATACCATCTCCTCTTTTTGAGAATGCTTCCACCTCTTTCTTTAGGATCGCTTCCTTCAAACTGAGTAGAATTGGATCTTCATCCTTCTTTGACTTAACCTCTACCACCAGGGAGGATTCTGACCCACTCTGGACCATAACTTCACCTTTTGCTGAATCAAACAACTAGACCCCTAACTAAGCCAGTCTGTGAATATCCCTTGCCAGCTCCTTTTTACCCTTCTCTACATGGGCACTACTCCCCATAGACATCCAATTGACATCAACCACTACATTGGCCTTGCCCGGGTGATACAACACACTCATATTGTAGTCTTTTAACAACTTCAACCACCTTCTCTGATGCAGATTTAGGTCCTTCTGACTGAACACATACTGTAGGCTCTTATGTTCAGTATAAACATCCACATAGACCCCATAAAGGTAGTGCCTCCAAATCTTCAAGGAAAATACTACCGTTGCCAGCTCAAGATGATGAGTCGGATAGTTCTTCTCATGAATCTTGAGCTGTTTGAAAGCATAAGCTATGAATTTGCCATGCTACATCAGAACACAACCAAGGCCAACTCTGGAGGCATCACAATAGATCACAAACCCGTCTGAACCTTCTGGTAGAGTCGAAACTGGGGCTGTAGTGAGTCGAGTCTTCAACTCCTAAAAACTCTTCTCACATGCATCAAACCATTGAAACTTCACCTTATTTTGAGTTAGTATGGTCAAAGGAGAGGCAATGGAGGAGAACCCTTCTACGAACCGTCTGTATTAATCGACTAGGCCCAAGAAACTCCGAATGTCAAACGGAGTAGTGGGTCTTGGATAGTCCTTGACTGCCATTATCTTTTAAGTATTTACCTGAATACCCTCACTGGAGATCTCATGATCAAGGAATGCAACTAATTTCAGCCAAAATTCACACTTGTTGAATTTAGCAAACAACTGGCAGTTCCCGAGAGTCTGCAAAACTATTCTCAAATGGTCTGCATGTTCCTCCTTTGTTATAGAGTAAACCAGAATATCTTCCATAAAGACGATAAAAAACATGTCCAGGTACTTCTTGAATACCCTATTCATCAGATCCATAAAAGCTGCAGGAGCATTGGTCCAAAAGACATAACTACGAATTTGTATTGACCATATTGAGTTCACAAGGCTGTTTTTGAATGTCACATTCTCTGACCCTAAGTGATGACGTCTAAATCCACTCCTCACTAGGAGAGAGTGTACATGGTCGTCATTATATAATTTATCCAACTCCTGAGTCAAGGTCGAATCCACAGTGAATGAAGATTGATAGCAATAAAAGTAGTCTATCAAATCGAATCAAATAGCATCATTGTATCAAAACTAGGAAACTAAATATAGGGTGTTCGCAAGATCACACTATGAATTCAAACTCAACAACAAAGGAAAGTAAATATAGGATGTTTTCAAGATCACACTATGAATTCAAACTCAACAAAAAACAAGGAAACCAACTTCCAAGTAACAATATGAGCGAATACGAGGGGTGTGCTATTTGCGGGGCATTGATAGGATTGGGGTTAACTAGCAAACAAAGCATTGCTTACAAACATAAATAGTCGTGGACAAGGCGGCACCTAATGTTTCTCAACCACTTAGGTACCTTTTGCCTTGCGTTTTCTCAAACCCTAAGGTCCCATATACTTCAATCACTACAACTTGGGTAAGAATTAAATTATCTCTAGCCTAAATTCTATAATGGGTGTATGAAAGTGGGTATTGGCTATCTCTAGCCCAATCCCACACAATCAAAACCCAATTACCCACCATTGTTTTCTCACCTATATCCTATTCCTCTTTTTCAAGCAACAATAGGATAAGTAAACACAATCCATACTTGCAATTATAGATATTTCTACTATAATTTAGAGAAAACAATAGATTTATGCTAAATAAGTAATTCTAAGATTAAACTAGTAACACCCAATCCATTTTAGCCCCAATCATGCACACACCCCTAGAAACGTGTTTAACTACTCATAGATGAAGAACAAGAAATTAAAACAATGAAGGAATTAATATCATTCATCATTAAGAAGAAACTTCAAACTCAATTTGTTCTTCAATGGAGGTTTACCTTAGAAAGATGAAGAAGATAAAGGGAAAAGCTCTCACTTCTCTCTATTTTTTTCTCTCTCTAAAATTCAATTCAAAACTAACTATAAAATGGTAATGGAATATTCTATTCTTTACAAAAGGTGTAAAAATATAGGGTAAAGCTGCTCCTCTTTATTTATGCATGTATGACCATTTTTCCCTAAGAAGCATCCAACATGTCCTTGTGCCAAACCTGGACAATTTTACCCCTTTCAGCACGGCCTTACTTGTGCGGCACCTGCATTTTGCAGGTGTCCATCCGCGAGGCAAAAGTTGCTCGTAGCTCTAGGCTAGTTAATCCTGTCATGGTCCTGCATTTGCACCTGCGTTTCGCAGGTGCCGGCCTGCATCTCTCTGGTGCTGGCCTGCATTTTGCAGGTGCTCTTTTAGCCTCAGACTAGTGTGTTCCTGCATTTGTCCTGCGTTTCGCAGATGCCATCCTGCGAAGCGCATGTCCTCTTTTTTTTATCACCATGCTTTTTGTTCAATTTCTTTGCTCTATCTATTTAAATTGAATGCCTTCAAAAACCTAAGAGAAAGGGCGTAAAACCTTCCTAAATGACTTAAAAACTAAGCAAAAGCTCATATTTAAAATTCTAATGAGTTGGTAAATTAGCAACTCATCAAACACCCAAAGCTTGAACTATTTCTTGTCCTCAAGCAAGACTTTTATTCACAGCTGAAAAATTGAATCAAGCATGTCACACCACAGAAATTGTGCATAAGTGGCCACTAGGACTAAGACAATTCCATAATCGCACACCGACTCAGTAAAAAGAAAAGACTCAACAATTTTTCAAATGCTTCAAGAGGTAACCAAAAACACTTGGCATGATTCAAAAGTGTTTCTTTTATTAAAAACAAAGGGGGCATGGCTAATCAAAACAAGAACATATAGAATCTTAAGTCGTTGCCAATTCATATTCAAAGCTTGCCATGAAGTTCACTGCACACTTATCTCAATCACATCTTCCATTTTGAAGCTCATTTAAGAATGTACCCCAATGAAGTGATGCCACTCACACAAATAAAGAATACCATTTCATTTTTATGCATTTCGCACATAGGGATTATAAGATAACGCAATACACTCACTATCACAAAGAAATTCAAGTGCATGTAAATCTACTCATAGGATTTCCCTTTGTGTAACTTGCCACTAATATAGAGTAGCTACACTCAAAATCATTTAGGACTTCGGGGTCATAATGAAGGCTAGGCGTAAAATTAAGATGCCTTTTTAGTTCTAGTGACTAGAGTCTCCCTGATGCTTTTTTGTGAACACTTTTGCATACCCCATTTCACTATTGAGATCACCCCACCTTATCTCTCCTTGATCAACATCTTCAATTTTCATCAAGAGCCACCTTTATAGCACCTTGGTTTCCACCATTAGCCTCATCTAAGCAAGAGGTAGCACCTTTCAACTATTCTTTTTCTTATAACATTTAATGGTTTCTTAACTACCTAATTCATTTATTTCTTCAACAATTGATGCTACTTTACATTGAAATTTACAATTCTTCCCCCGTTTTTTTTGCACAACTCCACAAATTAGGCTTTTGCCTACTTTCTTCCTTATCTCTCCCTAAATTTTGGGCTTTAAGCCTCATTTCTCAATCTTTCAGCAATAGCACTAGGGAGGATGGGTGCCAAAAGAGGGATTACAAAAGGATAATAGGCTTGTAATGTGATTTTTCAAGAAAAGGGTCAAAGTCTCAAATATGGGCTAGCAAAGACATACATTCAAGGAGGTCATTTTCGTTAAGTGACTATTCAAAAAAAGTCTAAGATCATGTTTTAAGTGCAGCTACAACTAGGATTTTGCCTTGAGTCACACTTAGAGAAAGTTCTAGACAATCATGCACACATGAGAATTAAGCTAAAAACCTCGCCACACAAGGCATCACACTCCAAGGAGTTCACATAATTTTCACAACCATATCAAGAGTATGACATTAGACAGGTTAGAATGTAAATCAAAAAGGAATGTGCAACTCATGACAAAAGAGTGCTCAATTTTTTTTATATTCAAATGCCCTTTTTTCTCCACATCCATTTGCAATGCCATAATAGAATTTTTTTCGGTGGCACCTCTCAAAAGCAAGTGAAACAAATGACTTAACAAGACTCTAAACTCAGCATTTTTCCTTAAGAAAGTTGCCTCTCAATCTATTATAGGAAAATGTCACCCGGTTCGACAACAAAAGAAAAAGAAAAGAAATCGCTCATTGGAAAAGAACTATGGTATAAAGAAAACTCTTGGAGTTTATTTACTAAATACTATGAACAAAGGAGATCATTAATACATGGGTCATTAAACATTTGATAATTTAAAATGGACCCATCAATGGTGACTAACAAGACAAAAGAAACATATTCATTCAACACAAGCCCGATAAGGGCATTCATCCAACTAAGCAACAATTAAAAAAATAAAACATAATCAAAGCATCAGAATTTAATCCCGACAAGGGTCCCAAAAGGCTAAAAATAATCAGCAAGAGAGACACACATTCCACCCTCAACTATGAAAATAGATTGTCCCTAATGTGCATATGAAAATAAAGGATGCTAAGGATTCCCTAATGCAACTATTCTTTAGTATCATCATTGGCCGCATCCTAATAATGGCCTTCTTCTGCAAGGTTTGAATCATCATTCCCACCTAAGTCCTCAAATAAATCATAAATCGGGCCCCAGACTGCAGATGGGGCATCCATGGCTGCATCAAGTAAGCTCATGTCTGGATCCTCCATAGGTGCTCGGCTCCTCAACTCTCTCACTTCAGCTCAGAGGAGGTGATTGCTCCCTTGACTACATCCACTTGAGAACATAGCTTGTTCAATCTATTAATCACATTCTTCATCTCATTCTTCACCATCTTGATGATAAGAGCAGGGAGACTTTGAGCCAACTTTTGGAGTTGGTTCTCATGAGACTATGTCATTTCAGCCAGCTTCTGTATTCCACTTGAGCGGGAGGATGTAGAAGGAGGTGAAGGCCCTCTCAATAGTGCCTCTTCAAATACATGAGCCGATGTCTCGGGGTGTGGCATGTTGAGGTCAGGAGCTATGATATTTTTAGCTATGCCATGGGAGATGGAGTCTTCGATTGCTTCCCACGATTGCATCCTCTTCCTTTTATTTAAGGGAGCATACGCATTCCTTCTCCTATCAATATCAATGACCCCTGTAGTAGCGCTGCCCTATTTGCCGGGAAAAAATAGGACTCCAGCTTTCAAGCACAGTTGATTGATGAGCACTGGGTAGGGCATAGAGAGACCCTAGCGCCTAGCCTTCCTCTTCATTTGGGTGGCAACCACTTCACCCACATTGATTGGCACACCAGACATGATGCAGGCAATTAGGATGGCTGCCTCAAGATTCACCTGCTAATCATTTTCCGATGGCATTATCTGAGAGAATACAATCTCTAACCACAACTTGGCCTAAAATTTGAGGTCCTGTCTTTCAATTTTGCCTCCCACGGAGGCCCATAAAGGCTGACCATTGACAATAATATCAGCTACCCAATGAAACTGGTCTTCCTTTGTTGCCACCCTAACTGAAAACACTATACCTGAGTCAATTTCATCTTCCCAAAACATGACATTTATAGCATCCAGAGTGATGCTGACTTCTACACCTCGAATCATTACTGCAGGCAGGCAAGGGAACTTATCCACTTTCCCCTTATGTTTTATGGCATCTTGCCTTACTTGGTATGAGGCATAGAACTTCGACACGAGGTTTGGGTGGTATTTGGAAAGAGGCTTTGTGAATATATGTCATTGCCTGTCACTGAATTGAGCATTGATATTGGGGAATTCATTCCCAAACCCAGCCAAGTCAAAACGCTTCTCCACAATGATAGATCTGTCCAGGAAAATGGTGTAGTGCTCCTTCATATTTGGCACATATAAAATGATTTCTTCCTGATGTTTGCGGTGGCTGAGGTGGCCCTAACTTTCCATTTTTCTTTGCTCTTGGTAGTGGAAGGTGCCTTTCCTTTGTCAGCTTTCCTAAATGAAGTCATGATTCTATAAAATAATGTTAGAGCCTCAATAAAACAAACTTATTTTTGTATTTTTAGTAAATGAAAATTAAAAGCATAACTATCCTAAGCTAAGAAACAAAAATCTAAAGATTGGATGACAAACAAGTTGAAACATCAAAATTAATATGTTGCAGCACCCGCGATGCAACTGCAAAATGAAGATGGAGATCCGCAATTCGCAGATGAGTCGCAAGACTGTGGCAGACAATTGGGCCAACTAGTCCTTCTCATACACTAAACCTACATTTTACAGGTCTTGATCCGTGACTCGCAGGTGTAACACAGGTGATTGGCAGTGTATTGAAACCTTAAACCCATACTTGAGCCTCAGCTTGCATTTCGAAAAACATGACCCACGACTTGCAGGTGAGTGGCAGCGTCAAGCATCGCTATCTTGCTCATGACTTAGACATTTTTTTGAATAAATATGATTATCATACAGATAGAGAGTACTTAGACTTCCCTGCAAGATTTAAATAACCAACTCAACCATCACATGGACTGTTAGGACCACTCAACGCCTCCCTTAAGATGGACATTACCCCGTCTATCATCGGGAAATATTGAGTGCCCTAACCCAACAAACAATAACAACTCAATTCCATGCCTTACTCAACTCACGCACACATCACATTTTACACAACATCAAGTGCACAAAATAAAAGAATGATGATTTTTCCTTAAAAGAGATGTCTACCCATTTATCATGGGGAAAATCGTGCACTCCAAGCACATAGGTTACTTAGATTTCACCCCCAATTATTATATCAAAACATAAGGCATACACAAGTGATAGATCATTATCACAAGTAGTCCTACCCACATATTGCGATTTTAACTCCTCAACCATACCCACAACAAAGAAGGATATTTCAAAAATGAAAAACACAAAATGGGTAATGGGGAACGTGGGTCAAGGAAATTCAAAATTAACTTTCTTTCTTTTGTACTAAAATCGTCAAATAGAAATAAAAACAAGAATAATAAGCACACATACCAAGTGAGAAGAGAGAAAAGCAAAGAGATTGAGAACTTGGAGCCTTGCTTGGTAATAGCCATCTCGAAAATCTAGACTTCTTTTGCTTTAGTGAGAGTATAGTGAGAGATGGTGAGGTGAAGAAAATGGTGAAGGGGATTGGGTTTTATAGATGGAAGGGAGTTAGGTTGATTGGTGGGTTTAAAAGGTGGATTTAATGGAGTAATGGAGAAGATAGAAAGGTGGAGTAATTGAGGTTATGGGGAAGGTGAAAAGGTGAAGAAAAAGGGTTTTTGGGAAATGGAAAAGAATTTATACCAGTTTTGGGAGACCATGTGTTGGGTAGGTCAATGGGTTTGGTCAACATTTAAATTATATTACTAACCTGTGCCTGCGGTGGACCTGCGGCGGACCTGCGGCCACAGGTGGGTACCTGCATTTCATAGTTCCAAGCGTAGGTGACCCCATTCTTGCCTAGCTTTCTGCTTGTGAGTTGCGCCTACGCTGCATCTCGCGGATCGCCACCTGCATTTCGCAGGTGGCTCACAGTTCACCTTCCATTTTCCAGATTTTCTTCAAAGTATTCTGGTTTAGGCCTGCACCAAACCTGTGTTTCACAGGTGAGGCGCAAAAGCCCTTCTTTGCTTCCAACTTTCTGGACCCTTTTTGCGCATAGGCTGCATCTCACGCTTGAGCACATGTATTTTTCAGGTCTCACGCTGTAACACCCTAAATTTTTCTAAGACTAGATTTGGAAAATTGAATATGTTCAGCAGAGGAGTCTGCAATTTTCTCTCAGTACAACTGATGGTACGGGTTGTGGTCAGCAGGTACTAGTCGAAGGAAAACTCGTGATAAGTTCATAATATCATCCCCCAGACCACGAGTCCACACCATAGGTTGTGGTTTTAGTGGTACGACTCATGGTCACGAAGTCATAGCATGCTACTGGGTTACCAAGTGCTAGTCATACGAGTGATTGTACGACTCGTAGTAGGGAACTACGAGTCGTGGTAGGCATCTATGGAGATAATCAGAGAGTTGGAGAAATTGGATTGGCTAGCTATTGGAGGTAACCACGAGTCATGGGTTGGTGGTATGACTCATGGTACGAGTCGTATTACTGGCAGTAGGTATTTTTCCAAACAAATCATTAAGGGAATTTTTGTATTTCCTGAGCTCCTAACTTCTTAATGACATCATTTTAAGCCCTAAAAGGAGTTGTTTAAGAGGGTTTAGTCTATTCTAAGTCCTTAGACTCCCATGCATTCAAGATATTAAGAATCCCTTTCAAGATCAAGCTAGAATTCTCCCCAATTTCCTCCTCAATTCTCTTGGGCTTTCAAGGCTAGTTTAAAGATCAGTTTCCCACAGTATGTAGGGATATGAATGAGGGTTTCCTTCCACCCTCATGCCAAATTTCTCCTCAAGTTCATCAATTCAAGTTCTTAATCAAGTGTATTGATTTCTAGGATTTTAACCCAATTTTGTGAATTTCTTTATGATATGTTTATGGGTCTAATCCCCTCATGATAAAAAATATGTTTTATGTCTATGGGAAGATTTTATACACAATTTGATTATAAATTCATGATTTCAAGTTATTATAAATTATGCCCTATTATGCAAGTTTTATGAAAAGTCAAGCTTATGATTCATGATTTCATGTATGATGAGATATCTAGTGTGAATGAATGTTTATGAACTCCGCACTTATGATTCCATGATTATGATTTATGAAGTCTATTTCAAGTATGCATGATTTTATGATTTGGGCAAGCCCATACAAGTTAAGTATGTTTTTATGATTTAGCCAAGGCTAATAAGATCAACTTATCATATGGTTTGGAGTCAAGACTCCCAATGCAGCTTATGATATGTTTTGGAGTCAAGACTCCTAATGTTAGGATTTCAAGACATAATGTTCAGATTTCAAGCTATGTATAAATTATGATTTCAACTTCATTGAAAAATGATGTGACCACCATGCATGTAATTATGATTTAAGCTTCGTTAAAAAATGATATGAGTACTATGCATGTTTTTGGGAGTAGTGTCTAGCAACGAGTAGGCTTGGGGTCCGATGTTCCTCCATCTCAGAACTATGCGCCAACATAGGTATATATATACATATTTGGGACCTCTCAAGAGCGTTTTACCCCTGCCACAAGGGGCCTCAGCTTGATATCGATATCATGGTTTAGCGTCCTTAGCCCTTGCAAGATTTTGGATGGCTCTGCCCACTTGAGTGTGGTAGTTGGGGAATCACGTAAGCTCTATCATTATGGTGTCTATTATGAAGAGTCTCCCATTATTCCTCATGATTTCAATTACTCATGTTCATGACTTATAATATTATGTTTTACAGCAGATTTGACCTAATGATCAGTTTATGACTCTTACTTACTATTTCAGCTATGACAAGTCACATGATTTGTATTTCTAAATCTTGGATCATTATGTTCAGTTATGTTAACCAGCTTATGATTATGTTTATCACAGTCATAGTTTAGCATGTAGTACTTATTCTCATGATCTATTCAAGTTGTATGTATGATTCCAACAAACATTTTACTAAGCATGTTTTTACTTACCTTGCATATGCAGTACATTCAAAGTACTGACTGCATAGTCTATGCTATACCATTTCATGGTATAGGTTCAGGGGATCTATCTCAAGCTCTCCGATAGCTTGCTTCCCTATTAGTCCAATTAGCCTCTGTTGGGTGAGTCCTTATCTCCTGGGGACATTCATTTAGTTGTGCTGATCATGTCAGTTTAGTTTTAGACTTGGAGATACCTGGGGGTTTGTCCTAGCATCTCATCAGATGGTAGAGGGTTTTTAGACATAGACTAGTAGGTTCAGCTTGAAATTTAGCGTTTTGATGTTATTTATTGATATACGTTATGCTATTCAGACTTCTGCTTATTCATGTTTAAGTTATTAGTTTCTGCTTTAATTTGTGCACTTGAGTTGCTATGCACATGCCATAGGTTGGCTTGGCACCATTTATGGTTCTAGGTCCCATTTCTAGATCTGGGGTCCCATCTCGGGTCATGAAAAACTTGGTATTAGAGCCAAGGTTTAGGTGTGTCCTAGGGTGTCTTAAAGCCTTGTTAGGTAGAGTCTTTTCCATGGGTATGAAGCGCACAACACTTATGGGGAAGAGGCTACAAGACATTTTAGGAAAATTTCCCTTCTTTCATGATCTATGTTGTATGATGAAGTACCTCTCTATTCCTCTAACTCATGTTATACATGTTTTGCAAAATATGCCTCCTCGTCGAGTTAATGGTAGAAGAAATGGAAACGGAAATGGCCCTAATAATGGAAATAGAGATGGGCATCAACAAACCCCACCAACACCGGAGGATCCTTTGCCCGAGCAGGTCACTCATGCCGAGTTTAGAGTGGCATTTCAGATGTTGGCACAAGACTTGACCGCGTAGGTCAACCAGTAGGAAGTGGCCCATGTTCCCCAGAATGGGAACGCTGCAGCGGCGAGAGTGTGAGACTTTCTCAGGATGAACCCACTTGAGTTTCTTGGGTCAAAAATAGATAAGGACCCATATGAGTTTCTTAAGGAAGTGCTGAAGATCGCCTATATTATGGGGGTGACGAGAGAGGAGAGTGTAGATTTATCCTCCTACCAGTTGAAGGGGGTTGCTCATATATGGTTCCATCAGTGGAAGGATAGTAAAGGAGTTGGAGAAGTTCCCATAGGTTGGGATAAGTTTGTGACTGCTTTCTTGGATAGGTTTTTACCTAGGAAGATGAGGAAGGCAAAGGCGGCGGAGTTCGTCAACCTGAAGAAGAATCACAGGACAATTCAAGAGTATTCCTTGGAGTTTACCAAGCTGTCTAAGTATGCGCTGGAGATGTGTCACGACCTAAACGTAGACCCGAATCATAACAAGGGGACAAGGAACCCCGATGGTCCAAGTCAACCCATGGCCTTAGAATACATCTAACTTCAATCGCTTTAATCGGAAGATTAAACATAAGTCATAGCGGAAACGTAAGCATAACATAACATATCGTAACATTCAGAAACACTGGACATATACATAAGATGAGTACTACATACTGTCTGAAAGCCTCTACTGCATAAGATGGGTTGATGGGACAACACCCCCAACTAACCCGACCAAGTACTGAAACATAAAATAACATAAATGTCTAGTCAAACAGCCCTCGGAACATAAGGACTCACCAACAAGCAGAAGGTGAACTCGGAGATGGTCTAAAGATGAGGATGAGCCTGAGAGCGGGGTCCTGTATCATGAAACGATACAATATAGAAAGTCTGCAGTCAGTACGTGGAATGTACCGAGTTTGCAAGGTAAGTAAAACAGATATTTAAAATATATAAAAAACTCATAAATGATCATAAGAGTAGGACAACATGCTCATATCATAATTATCGTAACATAACATAAGGCTCAAGGTTTTCAAAACATTCGTAATATAATCGTAATCATAATTATACGAGAAAATATTTATTAAACATGACTTTATCCAATATACATAATCATAAACATGCATAAATCATGAGGAACATTGGGAGATTCTCTTAATCGACATACCTTATATTAGCACACATGGAGCCCAACTTGTAAACCTAATCGGGAGGCTGTTCATACCTTGCTAAGGGTAGAATCATGAAAGTGTGATATCACCATGAAAAGGGACAATTGGGCCGGGGACAGTCACAAAGGAGGTCCCAACATACCTACGGGGGCACGTACTTCATAAGATTCGGGGCAGAACCTAGGCCCAAAGCCTACTCAGTGTTCGATACTATTCCTAAAATATATATAGTGCTCATGGTATAACATGCATGAATTCATGGGTTAGTTAAATCATGACAATCATAAAAATATTTATACATATGTGAACTAGCCATGACATAAGGCCCGTGGGTCGGCCAAAAACATAATTCATGAATCATAGGTTTCATGCATACTCATAGGTCATACATATAACTTGAAAATCATCAAATCATAATGGGTAACTAAATAAATCTATATTTAAAATCATAAATCATGCTGGGTTTGTAAATATCAACATTTGAGACATAGATCATAAATTGATTCCTCATAGATCATGCTTAAATAGGCTTAATTTAGTAGAAATCGAAATCAATAATTTTATAAGTAAAATAGTTGTAAAATCTGATCAAAATTCATAAAGATGTAAATCATAAATCATAACAACCCATTAGTAAATCATTAGGTTTTCACAAAAACTGAATTTAAAACCCCATTAGTTTTTTGATAGATTTTCATAAATTAATAGAGTATGGACATGGGTGTGAACGGAAACACCCATTCGTAACCCTACATACCTGATGGAGGATGAATCTTACTTTCCCTTGAATGCCCAAAAGAAGATTGAAAGAAATTGAAGATTTCTAGCTTGATCACCCTCTCAAATCTCTACTACTTTGTATGCATGGATGGAAAATGAGCAATCTGAACTTAACCCCATAAAAGGCCATTATTCATACCCCAAAATGTTGTAGTTTAGGCTTTAGGAACTTAGGAATTACGAAAAGTCCCTTACTAAATTCGCAAAAAAAAACTGCCAGGTGGCCCTAATGGGTGACCTAACAACTTGTTTCTAGAGGGCACGGTTCGTTACTTCGCTCGTTATGTGCACTGCCTCATCTATTCTCCTGGATTGCTAATGACTCACCCCATGAATCGTGGGGTCTGACCACGACTCGTGGGGACCTTCCGTCAGGTACACTACCCATTTTTCTTTTTTGCACTTATTTTCCCTCCCCACGGCTGACCCAACGACTCGTGGGTCTAGACCAAGATTCATGGTCTCGCCCGTGGGGTCTCAACTCTTCCAAGACTCCTCTCAAAACCCAGGATTTCCCCATGAGTCACCTGACGACTTGTGGGCCGTCCTCACAAGTCGTCTCATGACTTGTCCTTAGTTTGCAGCAACAATCTTCACATTTTCCCCATTCCAACTCCGGGGTATAACAATATCTCCCCCTTGGGAACATTTGTCCTCGAATGTTGGAAATTCATAGGAAAGCAGAGATGAAACAATTATCACATTCAAATACTGATCATTTAAATTGAAACTAACAGAATGACTACCTTCGATTCATATCACATAGATGAACTGACTTCATGCTTCACAAACACATCCATACACATAAAAGAAACTTGAACACATGATTTGAACATGAATACTACATAGAGTTATAGGGAAAAATTGATACCTCGAGTCGGAACTGAGCCGGTAGAGAATAAATGTGGGTATTTAGCAATCATATCTGCTTAAGCTTCCCACATAGCTCCTTCAACATGCTGATTTCTCCATAATACTTTAACTGAAGCTACTTCCTTGTTCCTTAGATTCCGAACCTGACGATCTAATATTTCCGCCGGTACCTCGTCATAGCTAAGGCTATCTCATACAGCAACGCTGTCCACCGGGACTACTAGAGCTGGTCTCCCAAACATTTCTTCAAAAGAGATACATGAAACACAGGATGCACAAAAGACAACTCTGAGGGCAGTTCCAACTCATACGCCACCTTACCAACTCATCTCATAATCCTGTAGGGACCAACATAGCGGGGACTGAGTTTTCCTTTCATCCTAAACCGCATTACTCCCTTCATGGTAGATACCTTCAGAAATACCCAATTGTCCACCTCGAACTCCAACTCTCTCCTTCTCACATTAGCATATGACTTTTGATGATTTTGAGCGGTTTTCAGCCTGTCCTTTATTAACTGAACCTTCACCATAGCCTCATGAATCGAATTTGGCCCTATCATAGCTTCCTCACCAACCTCAAACCATCCGATGGGTGATCTACACCTCTGCCCATAAAGAGCCTCGAACAGTGCCATCTGAATGCTGGAGTAATAGCTGCTATTGTAGGAAAACTCGATCAGGGGCAAATGATCATTCCAATTTCATTTGAAGTCCATCACACATGCTCTCAACATGTCCTCGAGAGTCTGGATTGCCCATTTTGCTTTACCATCAGTCTGTGGATGAAATGTTGTGCTGAGCTTAATTTTAGTCCCAACCCCTTTCTGGAAAGACCGCCAAAACTGAGAGGTAAATTGAGTACCTCGGTTTGAAATAATGGAAAAGGGAACTCCATGTAATCGAACCAATTCCCAGATATATATCTTGGCGTAATGCTCCACTGAGTCCGTGGTTTTCACTAGTAGAAAATGTGAAGCCTTGGTCAACCTGTCGTCCACCACCCAAATGGAATCATATTGTCGGCGAGTACGAGGTAGTCCTGTGATGAAGTCCCCATATTAATCTCTTCCCACTTCCAAGTAGGAATGCTGATATCCTGAATTACTCCTCCCGGCCTGTGATGCTCAGCCTTTACTTGCTGATAGTTCGGGCACTTGGCTTCGAATTCTTCAATACCCTTCTTTATACCATCCCACCAATTGATTTCTCGCAAATCACAATACATCTTGGTGGCACCCGGATGGATTGAATACCTGGATCCATGGGCCTCATGCAATATCCGTCTCCTCAAATCATCAACATCTGGAACACATAGGAGACCCTGGTTAAGTACACCATCTCCCCCTTGTGAGAAGACCTCTACCTTCTAACTTCGAATGACTTCTTTCAACTTTATCAAAATTGGGTCCTCATCCTGTCTAGATTTCACATCAGTCACTAAGGACGATTCCAATCCGCTTTGAACAACAACACCGCCATCGGTGGAGTCAACCAACCTAACTCCTAACCTTACGAGATGTACATCTTTCACCAGCTCTTTCTTTCCTTCATCCACATGGGACACACTTTCCATAGAGAGTCCACTAAGTGCGTCCGCCACCACATTTGCCTTACCCGGATGGTAAAGAACACTCATATCACAGTCTTTGAGTAGCTCTAACCACCTTCTTTGACGTAGATTGAGGTCCTTCTGGGTGAACACATATTGTAAGCTATTGTGGTCCGTAAACACATCCACATGGACCCCATACAAGTAATGTCGCCATATCTTCAATGCGAATACCACCACGGACAACTCTAGATCATGGGTAGGGTAATTCTTCTCATGGGTCTTTAACTGTCTAGAGGCATATGCTATTACTCTCCCTTGCTACATCAATACACACTCGAGTCCGATTCTTGAAGCATGACAATACACCACAAAACCATCCGTACCCTCGGTAGGGTCAACACCGATGTGGTAGTGAGCGAGTATTCAATTCTAGGAAACTCTTCTCACAAGCCTCCGACCATTGAAACTTTACCTTCTTTTGAGTCAACTTGGTCAAAGGTGCAGCAATCGCGAATAGCACGAATTAGAAGGATTGAAAGACTTTTTATCGCATGACATAAATCATGAAAGAAGGGAACATTTCCTAAATATCTTGTAGCCTCTTCATCATAAGTATGGAGCGCTTCACACTCATGAAAAAGACTATACTTAATGCAGATTTCAGACACCCTAGGACACTCCAAAACCTATGGCTCTGATACCAAGTTTTTCATGACCCAAATTTAGACCCGAATTGTAATATGGAACAAGGAACCCCGAGAGGTCCAAGTCGACCCATGGCATAAGCATAAATCTAACTTCATTCACTTAAGCAGAAGATTAAACATAAGTCATAGCGGAAACGTAAACATAACATAACATATCATAACACTCAGAAACAGTGGACATATACATAAGCTGAGTACTACATACTTTCTGAAAGCCTCTACTTCATAAGATGGGTTGATGGGACAACAGCCCCAACTAACCCGACCAAGTAATGAAACATTAAATAACAAAAATATCTAGTCAAATGGCCCTCTAAACATGAGGACTAACCAACAAGCAGAAGGTGAACTTGGAGACAGTCATGAAATGATACAGCATAGAAAGTGTGCGGTTAGTACGTGAAATGTACCGAGTATGCAAGGTAAGTAAAATGGACATTTAAAATATATAAAAAACTCATAAATGATCATAAGAGTAGGACAACAGGCTCATAACATAATTATCATAACATAACATAAGGCTCAAGGTTTTCAAATCATTCATAATACAATTGTAATCATAATCATAAGAGAATAGCTTTATTGTTCATGACTTGAGCCAATATACATAATCATAAACATGCATAAATCATGAGGAACAGTGGAAGATTCTCTTAATCGACATACCCTATATGAGCATACATGGAGCCCGACTTGTAAACCTAGTCGGGAGGCCGTTTGTACCTTGCCAAGGGTAGAACCATGGAAGTATGATATCACCATGAAAAGGGCCAATTGGACCGAGGACAGTCACAAAGGAGGTCCCAACATACCTACGGTGGCACATAGTTCATGAGATCCGGGGCAGAACCTAGGCCCCAAACCTACTCGGTGTTCGATACTACTCCCAAATCATATATAGTGCTCATGGTATAACATGCATGAATTCATGGGCTAGTAAAATCATGATAATCATAAAAATATTTGTACATACGTGAACTAGCCATGAAATAAGGCTCGTGGGTCGACCAAAAACATAATTCATGAATCATAGGTTTCATGCATACTCGTAGGTCATATATATAACTTGAAAATCATCAAATCATAATGGATAATTGAATAAATCTATCTTTCAAATCATAAATCATGCTGGATTTGTAAATATCAACAATTGAGACGTAGATCATAAATCGATTCGTCATAGATCATGCTTAAAAAGTCTTAATTTAGTAGAAATCAAAATCAATAATTTTATAAGTAAAATAGTTGTAAAACTTGATCAAAATTAAAAAAATATGATGTTAATCATAAATCATAGCAACCCATTAGTAAATCATTAGGTTTTCACAAAAATTGAATTTAAAGCCCTATGAGATTTTTGATAAATTTTCATAAATTAATAGAGTATGGGCATGGGTGTGAATGAAAACACAATTTATAACCCTACATACTTGATGGTAGATGAATCTTACTTTCCCTTGAATTCCCAAAAGAAGATTAAAAGAAATTGAAAATTTCTAGCTTGATCACCCTATCAAATCTCTACTACTTTGCATGCATGGATGGAAAATGAGCAATCTGAACTTAACCCCATAAAAGGCCATTATTCATACCACAAAACATCATAGTTTAGTCTTTAGGAACTTAGAAATTATGAAAAGGCCCTTACTAAATTCGTAGAAAATAACTGCCAGGTGTCCCTAACGGGCGACCTAATGACTCGTTTCTAGAGGGCATGACTCGTTACTTTGCTCTTTATGTGCATTTCCTCATCTATTCTCCTGGCATTGCTAATGACTCACCCCATGAATCATGGGGTCTGACCACAACTCGTGGGGACCTTCCGTTAGGTCAGTGCCCATTTTTCTTTTCCTCACTTATTTTCCCTCCCCACGGCTGGCCCAACGACTCGTGGGTCCTGACCACGAGTCGTGGTCTCACCCGTGGGGTCTCAGTTACACCCCATAAATTCTCGACATGTAGATGGCCTATTCGCATGTTGGTTAAGAGTTTTAGAATGCCACACATGCTAGAAAAAGGCCCAGGGAAAGATCAGACAAGCGCCAAGTCGGCGCGTCGCATTCCAGGAATGCGACTTATAAATTGCATTCCAGGAATGCGACTTATAGGTCCCAACTATATAAGCCTCCAACTTCGGTTTAAATGTTATATCTCATATAATTTCCAGAAAAGTCGAGAGAAAACAGAGGGGGA
>JACEIK010004938.1:0-27407 GCA_018107945.1 Datura stramonium
AAAGATATAGTTCATTAACACTTAAGTTAATTAGTACCTTAGTTCAGTCCCTGTGGGATTGATACTTGGCTTTACTTAAGCCACTTTACTACTTGTTCGATCACGTGCACTTGCGTGTAGTTACCAAACACCCGAACACATACTTGCCTGCAGGTTTAGACAGACGGAGTTTAGGACCTCCATTAGCAGCTGTTCAGGGTCAGCAGTTTGGCCAGCTCCTTTCGTACATAGTTGCCAGGTGGTAGAGATCACAGTCTTTTATTTGTATAGTATTTGGGTAGGACGGGGCCCTGTCCCGACCAATATTTTAACTCTTAGAGGCTCGCAAACTACAGTCTTCAGTTAGTTGGTTGTTGTTGGTCGTCTGGGGCCTATGTATATCTTATTTTACGTCTTGGCCATGTGGGGCCACAATGTAGCTGCCTGTTTTCATTCCTGTTACAACTAGACAACATGGTGGTCTTGTCGGCCTGCATAGGATCCCTTTTAGTTCTGTATTGGATGGGTTAGCTATTTTCTTTTATAGGTGCTATGTTTCCTTGTCGGCCCAAGGTTGTGTTTACAGCCGAGATACAACAGTTTGATTTCTTGATTGTGAGTCGCTGGTAGGCACCAACGATGCGTACGCCCAGCCAGGTCAGCCCAGATCCTAGTGTGGCATTAGGTTCCAGTCGCCTCCCAAGTTGGGGCGAGACAGGGGGGATATTACACCCCGTAAGATGTTAGCAGCTAGCGTGCGTGTGTGTGGGCTTATGACGAGTAGAGAGGGAGTTTGACGCATATTAGGAAAAGCCTCGGAAGCAGGATTGGGTGAGGCCAGGCCGAGAGGGGCCAGTGCGATGTGCTAGCCCGCCTGTGCATTGAGAGGCGCGGTGCGCCAGACACAAAATAGCCCTGGGAGGGGAGGAGTGGCAAGCCCCTTGGCGGACCTCTTGACGCGATGGCCAGCGAGGGGCGCTAGCCTCTTGGCACGTTGGCCAGTGCGGGGCACCGCCGAGGCCATTGCCCTATGCCTATTTATATGTTTTCTCGTTAAATTCAAATCATTTTCCAATGATACCTCGGCCAAGAACATAGAGGGTACGTAAACTTCACCCAATTTTCATCAAATTACGCTATCAAACTCCGTCCAAATGCAAAGTATCTTGGGGTAACAAGTCCTAGGCCTACGGGAAGCATCTCTGCGAAGTTATTTCTTGAAAATTTGCTTGGTACACCAAAACCCCGCCGAGTAAAGGTTGTCAAAATCACTCTAAATTAGATTCTAAATGGCCACATGCAACAGATAAGCATTTCTCCCTTCCGAACTCTCGAGAAATTGTGAGCTTCCAGCTGAGTTAAGTAGAGTTGAATTATGGTTATTATTATTATCAAAAGATATCATTGTTTGCCGAATTTAGTATTGAAAATGCCCCTATTCTCCCAGCGTAAGGACTTTAGTTGAGTGGAACTGCCGGTTACAAGTTGAAACTCTTCAGTTAAACAAAAGTCGGCATTCGAGGTATGTTAAGGCTTATTCCTTCGACAAGTTATTCTCGTCGTATAATGATACGACCTATGTTTTTGAACGTAGACAATGATCCTACATGTTGTAATTAGCTGCTATCAATAGATTGTGATTCATATGTTGTGGCTAGTTGCTAATAAGTATGTTAAGAGTATATTGCAGTATCCCTTGTCGGGAAAGAAGATGTTGAGTGTGACTTACGTTAGAAGCATCATAGAAACTCCTTTGCCCTTCTTCTCACCGTGTTAGTAGAATTGATGTTTTTCTGTCATGCCTAGGCTTTAGAAGTTTGTAGATATTTATTGGGCCTGAGTTAGTGAGTTGGATAGCATAGACGCAACCAGGTGATATAACTCTCAGTTTGGCGCCTGTATTGTCAGTAAAGCTCGCCCAGAGGCTGATGGTGTACCTTAACGCCTCCAGGGCCAGAAATTTGGATAGGAAGGTCATACCTTAGAGTCAGCGGCACCAGGATTGCCTAGTGAACCGAGTGACCGCCCGTCATCTAGTTAGTTACTACAGTGACTGTTAGTTTCAATCAATTTAGTGCTTTTCATACAGGTCGCCAGGAAGCTACCCCAGATGTACAAGTCAGATAGACCCATGGGTACCCTAAGGAGGGAACCTTATCAGTAGTTGAATGCGGGGCCAATGCCTCAACTTGTTCTAATAAGATACTTAGGTACAGGTTGCCGTGAGTGGCTAAGTCCAGATAGATTTACTTATGAAGTTAAGAATCACCCAGGAAATACATAGGGAATCTGAACAGACCAAGTTAAGGTCTCAGGTATTGGAACTATGTTAGTGCAGTATTACCCTCAGGCTAAGAATTATAGCAAATTGCTAGGGAAGGTTAAGGGTTGACTTCTCAGTAGCAGGTCCAATTAAGTAGTAGCCCCATAGTTATCCTAAGCAAAGAAATTCAATAGTTGGTCGTCTGCGACCTTATGGTTCGCTTATGAGCTATCACTGTCCTAGCATGACATTCAGAGTATCGTTAGGCCACTCTAGATCTCGCCTTATCCAGTTTAGACCATTAGGAATTATGAACACTGCCAGGATTCTCAGATCAAGTATAGGCACACGAGGTATGACTGTTAGCAACTATATAGACTATTCTAGGGGCGAGTAGCGGTCGCGTTGGGCCTTAAGAGCCAGATATGCCTTTTGAGTGGCTAGATTATGACTAGAATGTAGTACATGGTTGGGATTGACCTACCCTAGGATAGCCTTCCGTTGTCCAACTTCAGGGTTACTAGCTGTGTCGTTACCTACGAGGCTATATGGATCGCTCCAAGGAGCTATATGTTGTCCCAAGGTGACTATGTTGAGGCCCAAGGGCCATATTATAGTCCATTCCATGGCTGGACTTTTATATTTATGCCGCTATCGGCATCACATACTCTCGTCGAGCCTGTTGCCTAAGGTGCAGTTACAGGAGTCCATCGGACTCAGACACAGCTACAGGTGCCGAGCGGGCTCAATTGTAGACCCACGAGACAGGCGGGTTGACTATAGTTATCTGTTGACTTATTTTTACCTTTTTAGGGGTATATAGATTGAAGTGTGCTCGCCAGGGTTTATGGGGGCCTCGAGTGGGTTATTATGTGATGGTTGTACCTTGCAGACTTATGGGGGCCAGGTGAGATTCTTGTTTGTATTCTTGCCTGCTAGTTATAGCTTATGAGTGTATAGTTGTACAGTCTTAACTCATATATGTGTAGTGTTTTACTATATGCAGGTTATGGATAAGAAAGCTTACAGGTGAAATTCTGCCCCTTCTTATTATTTACTTTCAGTTCTTTATTAGCTTCTATCCAGTTTTATTTACTACCTTACATATTCGGTACATATTGTACTGGGGCCCAACTATGGGGCCCTGCATACTTGCCTGCAGGTTTAGACATAT
Source organism: Datura stramonium (assembly GCA_018107945.1). Classification (NCBI taxonomy): domain Eukaryota; kingdom Viridiplantae; phylum Streptophyta; class Magnoliopsida; order Solanales; family Solanaceae; genus Datura; species Datura stramonium. The sequence goes on from JACEIK010004938.1 coordinate 3,417, forward strand.
AAGTTTCAACATCTCCCAGTAGCCGTTCAGAGTCAACAGTTCGGCTAACTCCTTTTTCTTGGAGTTGCCAAGTTGTAAAGGTTATCTATTTTCTATTTGTTTAGCATTTGGGTAGGCCTGGGCCCTGTCTCGACCAATATTTTCACTCCCAGAGGCTTTCAGACTACATTATTCAATTAGTTGGTTGTTGTTGGCCGTGTGGGGCCCATGTATGTCTTATTTTATGTGTTGGCTGCATGGGGCCTAGTATAGCTGGTTATTTTCCTTTCCGTTATAACCAGACAGCATGGTGGTCTTATCGGCCCGAATAGGATCCCTATTAGTGTTATGTTGGTTCGGTTAGCTGTTCTCTTTTATAGGTGTTGCATGGCCCTGTCGGCCCGAGGCTGTGTTTATAGCTGAGATATAGCAGTTTGTTTTCTTGATTTTGAGTAGCTAGTAGGTAGTAGAGGTGCCTATGCCCAGCTAGGTCAGCCCAGATTTTAGTATGGCATTAGGTGCCAGTCATGCCTCCCAAGATGGGGCGTGATACAATTTAGGGATACGAACTTTTTTCCTAGAGAATCAAATTTGACTTGGAGTAATTCTTAGACAAAAGTTTTATGAAATTTCCCCTGTTGTTAACAGATTCTTGTTCCTGTTATGTATTTATAACAATGGGATTAGAGCCTTGGGTTATCTGATTTCGAGTCTTGATCTTTCTTCATCACAATTGTAAATCTTTATTTAGTGTGTAACGAGTAAAACAACAACAATATATGGTGTCGTTCGTGTGTTATTTAATTTTTTCTTGTATGCATTGAAAAGAATTCTCGTTTAGTAAAGTAATGTGAACGAGACAACTTTTTTTTCAAAAGAACTCTGTTGCAAACACTTCATATTTATTATTAATCGTTCTCTATCGCACAAAGTAAATTGCAAATCAAATTAAGTTTATGTTATTTTTTTGTGAATATATGGATGAAAGAATTCAGGATAATTGGAATTCTCTTTGTATTGAAAAAGGAATTTTGTATGTTTTCATGATGACTAAATATTTAAAGTGGAGTTTGATTTTGCAACACCCCAAAAGTCTCTTAAATCAAATCCGAGGGTTGAAATAAAGAAAACAGGAGAAACTGCACCAGGTCACAAAATGAGTCATCTAGTGACTAGTGAAGTGACCTAACAGGTCGTTGAGTGATCCATTTGGTGGTGCCAAGTTGGGGAAAATGTTACTTTCTAGAAGTCATGATAGATGGGATGACGAGTCATTAGGTCTCCCCACGAGTCGTGGTATAACCCATTAAGTGTGTAGTAGGGGAGAAAATATTGATTTCCAGTGTACTTCACAGATTGAGGAAACGAGTTTGTCAAGTCCCCCGACGACCCGTTAAGTGACTCGTTGAATGAAGAGATCAGGGAATGGAGGTAAGGTTGCCAGTGGCAATGGGTCAGGGGTGACCCATCAAGTCTCCCAATGGGTCGTCCAGTCACACGTTGGGTCTGGCAGTGTTATTTTCCTATCGAATCATTAAGGGTATTTTTATAATTTCTTAAGTTTCTAACTCCTAAACTAAATTGTTTTGAGCATAATAAGAAGGATTTTAATCATTCTAAACCCTTATTCTACTCCTAACACTCTCATTAGAAGATCAAGCTCTCAAGTGAAGCAAGAATTCTCCATGTCCATCCTCTTCAATCTCTCTTGAGTATCAAACCCTAGTAAGAATTCTTCAAGCCCAGGTATGTATTGTTATGAATGGGGGAAATTCTTCCACCCTCATGCCCAAATTCAACCCAATTCTATGATTCAAATCTCTAAACATGTCAAGTTGAATTCTAGGGTTATTACATAAATTTTCATGAAATCTTTCATGTTTTCTCTATAGGTATAATACCTTCATATTTTGATTGATGTTCCATGACTATTAGGGAAGATTGAAACCTCAATTTAATTATTAATTCACGATTTCAAGTTTATGAAGATTATGCCCAATTATGCATGATTTATGAAATTTAAGCTTATGAGTCCATGATTTTATGTATGGTAAATTAAATTATGTTTTATGATCATAATGCATGATTTTCACAAGAACCCTTTATGAATTTATGAATTTTAGAGTATGATGATTTCCTTAGATAGGCATGACTTTTGTGAATATCAAGTTTATGATCATGGTCGACTCACGGGCCTATTTTATGGCTAGTTCACGTATCTCAAGCATATTTATGAATCTCATGGTTTCAACTAGCCCATGTACTTCAAGTATGTTTCATTATTATAATATGAGCATTATATATATTTTGGGAGTAGTATTTAACACCGAGTAGACCGGAGTTCCAGCGCACCTAGGTGTCAGAACTACGTGTCAATATAGCCATGATGGGGTCTTCCACGAGAGTGTCTCCCATGCCCGTATAGGCCACTATGAGTGATATCACGTGTTTTTCATGGTTCTACCCTTGGAAAGGTATAAACACCCTTCCAACTAGGGATTTACAGGTCGGGCTCCATTTATGCTCACATGAGCTATGTCGGTTATAAGAATCTCCCAATGTTCCTCATGTTTCCAGTTACTCATGTTCATGACTTATGATATTATGTTTTATAGCATATTTGACCCATTGATTAGTTTACGAGCTTTCGCTCACGATTTCAGACTAACATTTTACTAGCATGTTTTACTTTTCCTGCATACTCAGTACATTCAAAGTACTAACCGCATACTCTATGCTATATCATCTCATGATATAGGTTCGGATGATCCATATCAGTCTCTCAATTATCTTGTTCCTGCTCAGACCAGTCAATTTTTCCCAGTCTTGGTAAGTCCTCACCATCCGAGGATGTCTATCCATTTATTTTGTTGTGTCTTGTTTTAGTTCCAGACTTGGAGTTAGCTGGGGGCTTGTCCCAACAACTCATCAGTTAGTAGAACTTTCAGACGTAGAGTTAGTATGTTCAGTTTTGCGATTTAGCGTTGTGATATTGTCGCTTTACTTATGCTTTATGGCCTATAAACTTCCGCTTATCCATGCTTATGTTTAATTTCCGCTTGATTATGCTCTTAAGTCACGTTATATATGTACCATGAGTTAGCTTGGAGCCATTCGTGGTTCTAGGTCCCGTGTTTCGATCCGGGGTCCTAGCTCGGATTCTGAAAAATTTGAACAATATAATTATACTTGGTTATAGTAGAGATGTTTCTCTGTTGAAAGAAGTTTGGTGGCATTTAAAGACACACATTGCCTTCACAATTTTAACGCTTTCTGGTATAATTTTTTTTTCTTTTTGACCTTTAAAGCTTTTAAATGTAAGGCTTCAAAAATATTGCAACACATCTTTTAACAATGTTTGTCGTTAAACTAGTGGATCCACACTTCATGATTTGATCATGAATTTCTTTTGAAATAAAGTCACGATTTTGGGAGATACCAAGAAATTTCTTTTTACAATTTAACTGTAACATAATAAGTGTTCTCTTATGATTATTTTAATTGTTAAGTGGAACTGCGAAATCACTATCTTGATACATGTCATATATACTACTTTCGGCATATGAAATGTTATTTCCTTTAGTATAACGCTTTGGTGTCAAGGTTCATGAAAGATTTTTTTTATGTGTGTGAAAATATGACATTTATTTTTGTTAATTGTGAATAATTATTCTGCTTAAGAAATATTGAGTTTGTAAACTTTCATCCCAATGTGAATTAATCCTTAAATAGTAATTCCACTCTTTATGAGCTTTGGAATAGTCATATACCAAACTTGAATGATCTACGATCTTGGGATTGTGCTGCATATGTAAAAGATCATTTTGCCAAGTTTGAAAATTAAGTCCAAAAGAAAAGAAATGTATCTTTATAAGATACTCAAAACATTCCGAAAGATATGCATTCATTGGTAAATTGGATGGTGAAAATATTACTGAAATTGAATCACGAGATATCACATTTGTCAAGCCCCGCCTTGGGTGGTATGACTGGCACCTGGTGCCCTGCTAGGACCTGAACTGCTAGACTACTGAGCCTAAGCACATCTGGTGCCTAGCTGGCTCTAACTCAGATTTACGGAATCAACGGGCTATATAACGGCTGTAAACACAGCCTCCGGCCGACTAGGCCTATAGCCACCTGTACTATAACATCAGCTAACAAGAATCACACTCATATAGGGAACCCTATGCGGCTTCGGACCGACAAGGCCACCATGTTTGTCTAGTTATCTCAATCGGTATAACTTAAATCTTTGAACAACTACGTATTGGCAAGGTCACCACTACTGCTTGAATCTGGCCCCACGGCCAACATAAACAACAATACTAAACGGCTAAACACTCCTTGCGGCCCACGATCGGCACAAAAAGCCAACACAGGAGATATATATACAATGCGCAAGCCTGCAGGAATACGTAAGATGGTGGGACGGGGCCCGAACCCTGCACACAGTACTATATAAATAAGTAAAATGATGTAAACTTCCAATATCAAGCTCCGGATGACGGGAGGCTGTGACTCTGCGCTAGCTAGGATCATGAGGGATCGGCTCCTCGTCTATAGGTACTGTAGGCAAGTAATGCGGCGCCCCAAGGCGGGTGCCGGTACCCGCAGTGCCCAGGAGTGCACCTGCAAAAACAAGCTTGAACATATGAACTATAAGCTTAACAACTAAATGCGAGCAGTAAAAGTATAAAAGCCCATCTGGGTGATGGAATACGAAACAAGCTTATACTGTCTTTGAAGTAAGGCGAGAACATACACGTAAGTCATGGCGACTTCTTGTACATTAGCTAAAATATATAGTGTATATACATATATATAACAAACAGGACCTATACCGGCCCCATATAGCGGAAGGTGCCAACCAACAAAAAACAATCTATATACCTACCCGGGTCAAAACCATCAAAAAAGAAATGCTCAACTCATCTACTAACTACGAGCACCTCTACCGGCCCCACAGGTCTCCCGCTCCGGACTATGACCTCGATATAAATGTGTATGCAGGCAGAAGGACTCACTTGTACTCAACTTCCTTACTCGGTACTCTGTGCTCTGTATGTGCTATGGTGAAGCCTCATATGGGTAGTGCTCCATCCCATCTTCGTCCCTACGCGGACGGTATACCACTCCTTGGGTGGCGTATCCCCACCCTCACGGTGGGTCGACACGATTACCAACCGGGCGCGAGGACAAAAGGATGCCCTCATAACACAAACGGTCTCAACAAACAATAATCACGTATAGCAAGCATGTTTGATGCAGAAAATACTATCGCCATTCGTTTAACATTCTAAACTCTTTTCACTTTAAATTGATTCTCACTCTTGAACTATCTGTATACGAGATATCATCGGCCCCATACGGCTCTTGCTTTACTACTTTCATTACGAATATATATATAATATTATAAAACATGCTTGCTAGATTCATCTTGGACTCAATTCTCGACTTACAGAATTCTTTCTTCTATAGTTACATTACACCTCGTAAATTCTTCACATGTAGATGGCCTATTCGCATGTTGGTTAAGAGTTTTAGAATGCCATACATGCTAGAAAAGGCCGGAAAGATCGGACAAGAGCTAAGTCGGCGCGTCGCAAGGCAAATCGACTTATAAATCGCATTCCCGGGGAATGCGACTTATAGGTCCCCAACTATAAGCCCCCAACTTCGGTTTTTCATTAAGATTTCTTATAATTTCCAAGGAAAAATAGAGGGTAAGCATAGAGAAAGAGGAACGAGGGTTATTTGATAATTTCCATCAGATTACAACTTGTCAAACACGGTCCAAACTCAAATTAATCTGGATACCGAGGTATTTAGCGGCAGAACTTGGCTTCTCGGGTTTAGTTTCGTGAAATTCATCCGGCGAATCATCGTGCTACTTAGAACGAGGTAAGTGGAATTGCTCCAAATTAGTGTGATATATTCTTAGCCCTAAAGTAGTATTTCTCCCTTACGGACCTTCGAATTGCTTGCAAGTTTTCGACCGTTTTCGATAAGCCTAAGTTTGGAGCTATATATATATCGAAAGTAGTAAGTGTTATATAGATGGCTATAGGCCCGGTCGCGGAGATATTTACAGCCGTTATATAGCCTATTATTTCAGAAATAAGATAGAGCTAGCTAGGCACCAGATGTGCTTAGGCTCACCGGACTTAGTAGTCCCGGAGTCCTATTAGGGCACGGAGTTCCCAAGATCACTTACCCCCCAAGGCGGGGCGTGACACTTTCTCCCAATACTACTGTCACGACCCGAGCGTACACTCGGATCGTAGACACGGGACAAGGAGCCCCGAGACCAAGTCGACCCATGGCATGAAGCATACATCTAACTCAATATGCGGAATACTTACATAGAGAACGTAATCATAACATAACATGAGGGAAAGCGCTATAATACTTATACAATATGGTGGAATACAACTTTTTAATCTGATAAGCCTCTAAACATGGCGGATTAGTGGGGATGACTCCCAACTAATCCAACATCCGGCCATGCAGGCTCCTCGTCTCAGGGAAGAACCGATCTATGAGCCAGGTGTGGGCTCATCCCAACCTCGGGCCTATACCCGCTGTCCTAGCGCCTTTCCATTGCTTGAGCCATATATGCACCAACGCCAGTGATAGGAGGTCAAATCAACACATTCCCATTAGTCACCCCATCTGCGTGATCTTCATAATTTCCTCAATAAAGTCATGCGGGTCCTCATTTATCTTCGACCACTGTGAACTCCGAAGGAGCTCATCCTCATAAAGTCCCTCACCCTAGCAGCTGCAGAACACATTTTACGGATAATGTGCCTTTGTCTAATTATGGTTTGACTATCATAGCGAGTGCCAACATCTTAATCGCCGCCCTAAACTCAGCGTGGACGGTTGCTCACAATGCATTCTCCCTCATGAGCAATTGTTGGGCGATGCTCTCCATCATGGGCACCCTCATGATCATCACCATTACCGTTCCTCGTGGAATTTATTGATAGGCATGATTATTGCAAGCATAAATAGCATGAATTAGAAGAGTAAAGGAAGTTCATCGCACGACATAGATCATGAAAGATGGGACCATTTCCTAAACGTCTAGTAGCCTCTTCGTCATAAGTGTAGCATGCTTCACACCCATGAAAAAAGCTCTATTTAACGCGGCTTTCGAGACTCCCTTGGACACAAAACTTGGCTCTGATACCAAGTTTTCTTATTAAGCGTACACCGGATCGTAGACAGGTGACAAGGATCTGAGAGACCCCAAGTCGACCCATGGAATGAGCATACATCTAATTCAAGCATATAAAGCGTAATAATTAACTATAGAGAACATAATAACATAACATGAGATAAAATAGTACAATACTTACACAATATGGCAGAATACAGCACTAGTCTGATAAGCCTCTAAACATGAAACGGTGGATTGATGGGACAACTCCCCAACTAATCCAACATCTAGAAAGCTGAAGGAATAACATAGAGTATGAACATGTATCCTCGAACATGAGGACTCACTAAATACGTAGAGAGCAAGCCCGAATCTATCTACAGGTGAGGATGCGCTTGAGAACTGGGACCTGTATCATGAGATGATATAGCATAAGTATGCGGTGGTATGTGGAATGTGCGATGTGCAAGGTAAGTAAAACGGATATTTAAAACACGTATAAAACTCATAAAATGATCATAAGAGTAGGACAACATGCTCATAACATATTTATTGTAATATAACATAAGGCTCAAGGTTTTCGAAACACTCATAATACAATCATAAATCAAAATCATAAGGAAAAAACTCTTCTGCCCGAACATAGCGAGCCCCAATATACATAGTCATAAACATGCATAAATCATGAGGAACAGTGGGAGATTTTCTTAACCGACATACCCCAGATGAGCACACATGAAGCCCGACCTATGACCCTAGTCGAGAGGGTGTTCGTACCTTGCAGAGTAGGAACCATGAAGGCGTGATCACACATGAGAAGGGCCATTTGGGCCAGGGAAAAACATGAAAAGGGTCCTAACATACCTACGGTGGCACGTAATTCATGAGATCCGAGGAAGAATCGTGAGCCTCGAACCTGCCTCGGTGTTTGATACTACTCCCCAAAACATATATAGTGCTCATTAAATCATACATGAATTCATGGGCTAGTTAAATCATAATAATCATAAACATGCTTGAACATACGTGAACTAGCCATGACTTGAGAGTGGGTCAGCCAAAAACATAATTCATGTAAATACGTACATATAGATCATGCATATAGTTTAAATTTCCATAAGAGCATAATAGATAATATAATATATTCATGATTTAATTTAAATTACATGCTAGGCTTATCAAAAACATCAATGGATCATAAATCGGTTTATCATGGGCATGCATAATCGGGTTTTAATGATTAGAAATTCAAAATCAGTCATACTAATATCAATTTAGAGCTCAAAAGATGATCAAAATCGGTAGATAATGATAAGTTTTCAAAATCACAAGACCCACAATTAAATCATTAGATTTTTAAACAAATTGAATATAAAACCCCATGAGTCTTTAAATAAAATTTGAGTAATTAATGGAGAAGGAGCATGGGTGTGGAAAGATCCACCCATTAAAGATATTACATACCTGGGATTATCAACTCCTAACCCTCCTTAAAAGCCCAAAGAGTGAAGCCCAGGAAAGGAATTGAGGTGAAAAGCTTAAAATCCCCTTGAATCACCTCTCAAAGTTCTTGCATGCATGATGAGGGGTTTGAAATAGATCATTCTCTTAAAATCTCCAGCTTTCCCAAGCCAAAATGACATAGTTAAGGGCCTTATATCGTGAAAAAGTCAAAAATACCGCCAATGAACTTGCCACGAAAATTGGTCGAATGGAAAACAAAGAGTGGTACCAACGGGTGGGGCAGGAACCACTAGCGACCCGTCATGTCCCTAGTTGAATGGACTGCTAACTAACCTAGTCTCGGATCAAACAACGGAATTCGACGAGCGAACCGTACTTCCAACCCACGACTCATTGCTCATTCGTTGTTTCTCATCTGGTGAATCCCCTACCATGAGCCTCACCATGACTCATTGGTTCCATCAAGCTTGATCATAGTGCAACCCGTCACCCTGCGCTTTGGAAATCCTTACCCTCCAACAACGACCACAACGGCTTGATGATGGCTTCTCCTAATGGAGTCGTTGGGTCTCCTCATTGTATACAACTGCCTTGACGACCCTAACCATGGCCTGAAGGACTGACACATTTATCCTAGAATGGAGTCGTCATACCTCTCGTTGTTTCCCTTCCACCATCCTCTCCCCAACCAATGACAGCATCCTGACGACACAATGATGCGATATCATAGTCGTGGTTCGTTACGTGATGTTTTTGCAGGTTTACGCACTTTTCAAATTCAACTCCCGGATCTATTCTTAGGCCTTCCGGGAGTATTACAACTACGGTTATACTTGGAAAGAGTTGTTGAATACAAATTGAAACTTGTCAGATATTCGGAAATTAGCAGCTAAGGTATATTAAGGTGAATTCCTTGACAAGTTAGTTTCTATAGCCATTGTAAATGCAGTTTGAATCTCGGTAAAGGGCCAGTAATGTTATTGTGATTAGCTATTGCCATTAGGCGAGACCCGAGTATTCTATGTTAAGTTTGGGATTGACTTTGCCTTGTATAGCCTTCCATGACCAACCTAGGGTTACTAAACTATGAATTGCCACGCCCGAAACTATATGACGCGCTCAGGAGCGATATGTCGTCGGAATTATATGATGAGTACCAAGGGCCTTATACGGTTCATTCCATGGTTGTACACTACGGTTCTATGTCGTATCGGCATCACACCCCCATCGAGCACAGTGCTCAGGGTGCCGGTCTCGAGTCCACTTGGACTCGGACTGAAGCCCATGTCACGAGGGAGCCGAGTGGGCTCAGTTGCGGACCGAGGGCAGTAGGTTGGCTCTAGTTACTAGTTGACTCATTTTGACCTTGTTAGGGGTAATAGATTGAAGTGTGCTCGCCGAGGCTTATGGGGGCAAAGTGGGTTATTCTATGTTGTTTGTACCTTCCGGCGCTTATAGGGGCGAGGTAAGGTTCTTGTTTACTTTATTTGCGATAAAATTAGACATGCGGAAGTTAAGTTATTAGGGTTATACCCCTATGGTTCTACTTAGTTACATTTTGAGTTTATTCGGTTATTTTTCTATAGTATGCCCATATTCGGTATATATTGTACTAACGTCCATCCTTGGAGCCATTTACGTACACTGCCGGGTGTAGATAGACGTGGAATAGGACCTTCTTAGCTTTCGGCTAGAGTCGTGTCTGATTAGCTCTACCCTCTAGAATTGATTAGCTAGAAGGTTGGCTCTTTTGATTGTATATTTTACGGGTAGGTCCAAGGCCCTATCTCGACCCATTATTCCTCTCCTAGAGGCTTGCAGATTCTGATTTTCTTTGTGGTTAGTTTGTTGTTGGTTGTGTGGGTCCTATATATGTTTTCATTTCATACGGGGCCTTGTTTAGGTGTTAGATAGTGGCCTTATGCGGTATAGTATAGTTATAGTTATCTAATTTTCATTTCAGTTATAAGCCCAGACAGCAGTGTGAGTGCGTCGACCCGCATAGTATCTCTTTTTATTACTTGTTGTTGGTTAGATGTTTTTGTTGCTACAATTTGGCTATACGGCCTTGTTGGCGGGCCATATTCTGATCGAGATATAACTCGTTGGTTTCTTGAAGTGACTTGCAGGCATGCACTAGGCGTGCATAAGTCCTGGCCCAAGTCGGTCAGTTCTAGTGTGGCACTAGGTGCCAGTCATGCCTCCCAAGGTGGGGGCGTGACAAACTTGATATCAGACGGTCATTATCAGGGAGTCTGCCAGTCGTGTCAAGTAGAGAATCTGTCTAGGGATGTGTTGTGCACACAGATTCTATAGGCTGAGGGCATGTTAGGGCGGTTACTCTTCTTTCTCTTCTAGTTGTTCCATAGATTTGTATTGTATAGCATTGAGTCCCTAATCTTACTATATTCTACTTGTCTACATAGAAATGTCGAACGCACGGCGGAAACACGGCGCGAGGAAGTTAGACGTCGCACAAGGGGAGAAAGGCATTAGCCCGAAGTGCTCGGTCAAAGCCGGCCCAATCTGAGGGAGATGTGGAGACTTCATCTCGATCTCCCCAGCACTCGCCATACGGAGCCGTCCAAATCTTTAGATGTGTTGGCAACACCTCAGAATCTCCTATCACGAATACCATCAGCCGGGAGTTTTAGGAGCATTGTCTTCATGTTATCTCAGATGATGGTGCACGGCGTCGGCCGGTGGAACCATAGTTTGCTGAATCTTTAGTAAGACACAGTAGTTCGAGGTCGGAGTAGTTTCTCACGGCGTTCCACTGCGGTTCACGGGGACGAACCGAGATGAGGACCCTTAGAAATTTGGACCGGCTTCGGTGAATTTTAGGGTAATGCATGCCATTCATGAACCGGTTGAGTGCTGGTATTTCGGTTGGGACATAGCGGTGTTATAGTATGAGAGTTGGGAGAGGTCTAAGGTAGAGATGTTCCCCCTCCAGGCTTATCCCGACATAGAGGCCTTCTTAGACCACTATTTGCTGCGAGAAATCCAGCAGGCCGTAGATCAGTTTACGCATACGGAGCGAGGGTTCGATGAGTGGTCGAGTATTCTATGAGATTTGACTCCTTGGCACGATATGCACCGGCTTTCGTAGACAATATGCTGAACGGGGTGCCCTCACAGTTCATTATGGGGCTGCTTCCCGAGTACGTGGAGACTTATTTTATAGCTACTATGCGGGAGGACATGGATATTGCCTGTATTTAGGCATTTTCTCGGAATATTGGGGATCGAGCCGCGCGTGAGATAGAGGGAAAATAAGGAGCGGCGCCGCAAGGCTGGGGCTAGTGACACTCGGGCGAGTTTTAGGGAGGACCTAGGCCACGACTATCCAGGTAGACCACCCAGAACTAACTCCATAGCGGCGAAGGGTGGTAGACACAGCCGTCGGGGAAGTTATGAACCGGCCCGAGCTCACGACCATCGGGTTTGCAATAGCGAGAGAGGGTTAGAGCGAGTAGACTCGGCATGCCACCTTGCCCTATTTGTATCGACGTCATTTTGGGGCATGCGGTATGGACTACCACTACATGTTACACCTATGGACAAGAGGATCAAATAACAAGAGACTATCCGGCCGGTCGAAATTGTGTCCAGGGCCAAGCGGGATAGATCTTCGAGTAAGTCCCTGCCCCAACATCTCCCGGCATGGCGTAGGCCCTCAACTCCAGCTACGAGAGGCCGAGGCAGGTCAAAGGCACATCGGATTCAAGCACGGTCCAGATCGCACCTATGCTTTACTAGGGCGATAGGAGTCAAGTCATCGCCGGATGTTGTGAGAGGTATGCTTTGGACATTTGTTTCATTAAAGTGTATGCCTTTGATGGAGCCAGTTTCCACTTTATCTTATGTTAGGTAGCTAGTATCTGAAAGTTTGGTGCTTGCGAGGTATGGCCCGACCTTTATCGGTGTCCACACGCCCGTCGGTGATTCTATTATAGCTAAAAGGATCTATCGGAGTTACCTGTGATGGGGTTGTTCGCCAACCGGCCAGTTTAGTGGAACTAGAAATGATTTGATGCAATTATGGGTATGGATTGGCTAGCACCATGTTATGCCAATGTAGAATGTTGGACCAAAGGAAATGTAGATTTCACTTTCGAGGGGAGGTAGTGCGATAGTGGAAAGGCAATGCAGCTACGCCCAAAAGGTAGGTTTATATCCTATCTTAGAGGCAGAAAGTTAATAGCAAAGGTTTGCATCTATCATATCATCGAGGTTCGGGATATTCAGGAGATCACGACTCTTCATTCCATTCCAGTATTCAATGAATTTCCAGATGTGTTCCTAGATGAACTTCCTGGTATTCCCCAAGAACGGGAAATCGATTTTGCTATCAAACCTATTGCAGTACTCGACCTATATCCATCCCTCCTTATAGCATGGCTCTATTGAGCTTAGAGAATTGAAGGGCTTGACTGAAAGATTTCTTGGATAAGGGCTTCATCGGGCCGATTACATCACCATAGGGTGCCAGGTTTGGTTTGTAAGCAAGAAAGATAGATCCCTCTGCATTTGTATAGATTACCGGTAGTTAACTAAGGTTACGGCTCATAGTTCCAGGTACTCCATACATCCAGGTGCCACAAAGATGTACGTTAACTAAGGTTACCATCAAGAATAAATACCCGCTTCCCAGGATAGATGACTTGTTTGATCAGCTACAAGGGGAGAAGTATTTCTCTAAGATCGACTTAAGGTCATGGTATCACCAGGTGGGGGTCCGGGAGAGAGATATTCCAAAGACAGCTTTCAAGACCAGGTACGGTCATTTTGAATTCCTGGTTATGTCCTTCGGGTTGATGAATTCCCCAGCAGTGTTCTTGGATTTAATGAAAAATATCTTCAGGACATATCTAGACTTGTTTGTGATAGTATTCATTGATGACATTCTGGTGTATTCCCGCTCTGAAGCAGAACACCGAGATCATTTGCGAACAGTGCTACAAATTCTCGGGGATTGCCAATTGTATGCAAAATTTTCTAAATGTGATTTCTGGCTTAATTCGGTAGCCTTATTGGGTCATATTGTGTCGGATGCTGGTATTCAGGTAGATTCGCAGAAGATTGAGGCAATAAAGACATGGACTAGACCTACAACTCCAACTGAGGTACGCAGTTTTCTGGGGTTTGCAGGGTATTACAGAAGATTTGTAGAGGGATTTTCTACTCTATCAGTGCCTTTGACCAAGTTAACTCAGAAAGCAGCTAAATTTCACTAGACTGAAGCGTGCGAATAGGGTTTTAAGGAGTTGAAAAATAGATTGACATCAGCGCCCGTTCTAGCTTTGTCAGAAGGTTCAAAGGGTTATGCAGTGTACTGTGATGCTTCAGGCGTTGGGTTAGGGTGTGTTCTGATGAAACATGGTAAGGTAATTGTTTATGCTTTAAGGCGACTTAGGAAGCATGAAAAGAACTATCCCACTCACGACCTGGAGTTAGCGGCAGTAGTTCACGCCTTAAAGATCTGGAGACATTACCTGTATGGGGTGCACGTGGACATTTTTACTGATCATAAGAGCCTCCAGTACATCTTTACACAGAAAGAGTTGAATCTACGGCAGCGTCGTTGGTTAGAATTATTGAAGGACTACGACATGAATATTTTATATCATCCAGGGAAGGCTAATATCGTAGAGGATTCCCTTAGTCGTAGATCAATGGGGAGCTTAGTGCATTTGAGGCCCGAACATCTGGAGTTGGCCCGAGAATTGCACCAATTAGCCAGCTTAACCATCCGAATAGTATATTGGGGAGACAGTAGGGCAGTGATTCAACATACCGCAGTATCATTCCTGGTTGTAGAGGTAAAAAAGTGGCAGTATGAAGATCGTAAACTGGTACAACTCAGATATAAGGTTCAACAAGGTGGGTTAGCGATATTTGAATTGACAGAAGACGGGGTCTTGAGATGTAGGGGTCATCTCTGCATTCTAAATGTGGCAGGACTTCGCCAGCAGATCATGGCGGAGGTACATTATTCTCGTTATTCTCTTCATCCAGGTTCAACAAAGATGTATCATGATATAAAAGAGATTTACTGGTAGCGGGGAATGAAAAAGGGTGCAGCAGAATTTGTAGCACAATGCCCTAACTGTCAGCAAGTAAAAGTGGAACATCAAAAACCCCGCGGATTGACCCAAGAGATAGCGGTACCTATGTGGAAATGGGAAGCAATCAACATGGATTTTGTGACAAGGTTACCCCGTACCAAGCGCAGATTTGATTCTATCTGGGTGATTGTTGATAGATTAACGAAATCATCTTATTCCCTACCAGTCAGACCACCTTCTCTGCCGAGGACTATGCTGAATTATATATCAGAGAGATAGTTCGATTACATGGTGTCCCAACATCTATCATTTTTGATAGAGGGGCACAATTCACAGCTAGATTCTAGCAGTCATTTTAGAAAGGCTTGGGAACACAGGTTAATCTGAGTATAGCCTTCCATCCTCAAACAGATGGGCAGGCAGAACGAACAATTCAGACGCTCGAGGATATGCTACGGGCGTATGTGTTAGACTTTGGGGCAGTTGGAATGAGAATTTACCCCTTACTGAATTTGCTTATAACAACAATTATCATTCGGCAATCCAAATGGCACCTTATGAGGCCTTATATGGATGGAAATGCAGATTCCCTATTGGGTGGTTTGAAGTAGGGGAGTCAGAATTAGTAGGACCTGGCATGATCCACCAGTCAAAGGATAAAGTAAAGCTTATCAGAGAGTGATTGCTGACAGCTCAGAGTCTCTAGAAATCCTACTTTGATATGCGGCGTAGAGACCTAAAATTCAGTGTTGGTGATTGGGTGTTTCTGAAGTTTCGCCAATGAAGGCGTAATGAGGTTTGGTAAAAAAGGAAAGCTTATACCTAGGTTTATTGGGCCATATCGGATCCTCCGAAGAGTAGGACAAGTGGCTTATCAGTTAGACTTACCCTCAGAGTTAGAAATCTGTTCACCCAGTCTTTCACGTGTCAATGCTGTGAAAATATATAGGGGACCCGTCCCGAGTCGTGTCAATCGAGGATGTCCAGGTTACTGAGGAGTTGGCCTACGAAGAGGTTCCAGTGGCCATATTAGATCGGCAGGTTCATAGGTTGAGAACAAAAGATGTCACCTCTGTTAAAGTATTATGGAGGAACAGAAATAAAGAAGAGATGACCTGGGAAGATGAGGATGATATGAAATCTAAATATCCTCACCTGTTCCAGGATTGATCCAAATTATGCAGTTAAGGTGAGGTTGTTGCTCAACTGTTATTTTACTGCTTATGTTATCAGTACTGTTGTTTGTCTACCCCTTTTTATTGTGTAATGGTTGTATAGCGTCCTGCGAGGTGCGTATGTTGGACTTTTTTGCGTTTCAGGTTTTCGAATAGTCCATATTATAGAGGAGACTCTGCTGAGATTTTTCTAAATCTTAGTTAAGAGAGTTAACTCCTTTAAGCCTGAGAATGACATTCGAGGACGAATGTTCCTGGGTGGAGGATGTTACACCCTATAAATTCTAATGACTAGTAAGTGTACGCGTGGATTTGGGATGTATAAAGAGAGTACAATGCGTGTAGAAAAGTCTCGGGAGCGGGGTTGGACGGAACCAACGTGCGCAGGGACATCGCGATGCGCCAGCCAACAGCGCACTGGCCAGCGCAGCGCGCCAAGCCTGCTGACGCCTTGAGAGGCGTGGCGCGGCATGGGGTTACCGCGATGGCCGGCGCGAGGCGCCCCCCAAGCCATTGCCCTCAATATATATAAAGGCCCTCCTTTCATTTCGAATCATTTATCAACATTTTCCTTCGGCCAAAGAGAGTATAACTCGAGGGTTTCGATAGTTTTTCATCCGATTACGCTACCAAATGCCATCCAAATTCATATTAACTTTAAGTATCGAGTTCTAAGCCTGTAGGGAACATTACTACGGAGCTATTTTCTCAAAATACACCCGGAAAATTGGAACTCCACCGAGTAGAAGTTGTCAAAATTTCTCCTAATTGATTCCTATACGGCCACAGGCTTTAGGTAAGCATTTCTCCCTTCTAAACTTTCGGGAAATTACAGGTTTTCGGTCATATTTTATGTAGTTGAATTATAGTTGCTATTAGTATTAAAGGTTATCATTTTAAGCCGAATATGGTATTGAAATTAGTATCTTTCTCCCAGCATTACAGTTATATTTGGAAAGAACTGTTGAATACAAATTGAAACTCGTCAGATAATCAGGAATCAGCAGCTAAGGTATGTTAAGGCAAATTCCTTTGGCAAGTTAGTTTCTATTGCATTATAATACAGTTTGAATCCTAGTAAAGGAGCCATAAGTATTGTTTTTGTGATTAGCTGTTGTTGTTAGCTGAGACCAGGACTCTATGTTTAGTTTTGAATCCTATATAGCCTTCTATGACCAACCCCAGGGTTACTAGCTATGTCATTGCCCGCTAGGGGCTATATGACGTCGCTCCAAGGAGAGATATGACATTCCAAGGGACAATGATGAGGCCTAAGGGCCTTATACAGTCCATTCCATGGTTGGACTACCAGTTCTATATCGTATCATCATCACACCCCCGTCGAGCCTGGTGCCCAGGGTGCAGTTATCAGGAGTCCATTGAACTCAGACACAACTACAGTTCAGGGGCCGAGTGGGCTCAGTTACAGACCTAGGGGACCGGTAGGTTGGCTACGGTTACTAGTTGACTCATTTTGACCTTGTTAGGGGTATATAGATTGAAGTGTTCTCGTCAGGGTTTATGGGGACCCCGAGTGGGTTATTCTGTGTTTTTTGTACCTTCGGGCTTATGGGGGCCAGATAAGGTTCTTGTTTGCATTATTTACTAATAGATTAGACATGCAAGAAGTTAAGTTATTCAGGTTATACCCCTATCTCTTCTACTCAGTTACATTTCGAGTTTGTTCAGTTATTTTCTATTACTGCCTTACATATTTGGTACATATTATACTAACGCCCATCCTTGGGGTGCTGCATTACTTGCCTAAAGGTGCGGATAGACGTGGAATAGGACCTTCTTAGCTTTCAGCCAGATTCAGCAGTACAGTTAGCTCCCCTCCTCCAGAGCTGATTACCTAGAAGGTTTGCTCTTTTGATTGTATAGTTTATAGGTAGGTCAGGACCCTGTCTCGATCATTATTCCACTCCTAGAGGCTTGCAGATTTATAGATTCCTTATGGTTAGTTTGTTGTTGGACGTGTGAGGCCTATATATGTTTTATTTCGTGTGATGGCCGTGTGGGCCTTGTTTAGCTATTAGATAGTGGCCTTGTCGGCTATAGTATAGTTATAGTTATCTGATTTTCATTTCAGTTATAACTAGACAGCATGGTGGTCTTGTCGGCCCGCATAGGATCCCCTTTTATTGCTTGTTGTTGGTTTGCTATTTTCATTTACAGGTAGCTATACGGTCTTGTCGATCGGAAGCTGTATTTACAGCCGAGATATAACTCGTTGTTTTATTGAAGTGAGTTGCATGCATGCACCAGACGTGAATAAGCCTAGCCAGGTTAGTCAAATTTCAGTGTGGCACTAGGTGTCAGTCATGCCTCCCAAGGTGGGGCATGACAATATAATACTCTGAACATTCTAAAGGTTATGTGTTCATAGGTGAACAAGATAATGACACAGTAATTGAAGTTGAATCACGCGATGTTTAATTCATAGAAAATGATTTTTCTAAACAGGGTGAGATAGGTCAAGACTTGTCTCTTTATGAAACTACAGACCAAACTGCTTCCGCTATAAACATTCAAATGGATTTGAGTAGGAGCCAGTTTGATGATAATGGATCTGTTTCTATTTTCACAGAGTACACCATCTGAATCAAATCCTATGAATATTGCTAGTGAGAGTGGGAGTAACTTACCAATTGATAATTCAATTTATCAATCTCAACCTCGACGAACGAGTCATCCACAAGTTCTCATCATTTTTTTGAGATTAAAAGGGAAGAATTTATAGTTACTCCACAAGATGAAGAAGAGCCACGAAACATGAATGAGGCTCTTACATGCTCTACTAAGGAAAAATAGTTAAAAGAAATGAAGGAGGAGATGGAGTCAATAAAATCAAATCAAGTATGGGAATATGTTAATTTGCCTATGGGTCGTAAAGTTATTGAAAACAAGTGGATTCTCAAAATAAAGTGTAAGGCCGATGGTAGTATTGAGAGATTTAAAGCTCGTCTTGTAACTAAGGGCTACACAAAATAAGAAGGAATTAATTATGAAGAAACTTTTTCACCTGTTGTACATTTTGCTTATTCAATAGTGGCTAATTTAAATATTGAACGGCATCAAATGGATGTAAAACAGATTTTCTCAATGAAAAATTAGAAGAAATAATCTATATGGAACAACATTTAGGTATTCCTGAAGAATAGCAAAGAGCATAAAATATGCAGACTTCATAGGTCGATTATGGCCTTAAACAATTTTCTAGATGATGCTATTTACGTTTTCATAATGCGATCATATCATATGATTTTATTATGATTCATGAAGACCATTGAGGTGTATATTAAAAAATCTAAATATAAGTTTGTGATCTTATCACTGTATGTAGGCGACATACTTATAGTTGCAAGTGACATAGAGTATGTAAAACAAAAAAGCGGTCATCATCTATATTTGAGATGAAAGATATGGGTGAAGCATCATACATTCTTGGAGTTAAGATTTCAAGAGATCATTTAAAAAGATTGTTATTTCTTTCACAAGAACCCTACATTAAGAAAGTTCTTGAACGTTCTAACATGCAAGACTGCAAATCCATAAACACTCCTATTTCTAAAAGCAAAGCTTTAAGTCGAAGGATGTGCCTACAGACTCAATAAAAGAAGGAACAAATGAGAAAGATTCCTTATGCCAATGTAATTAGAAGGCTAATGTATGCTATGATGTGTATTAAATCTGATATCTGTTATGATGTTGGGCTAGCTTAACAGATATCAATCTGACCCAGGACAGCAACACTGGAAAGTAGTTAAAAGGATATTGAGATATTTTAAAGATACAGTTGACTATTTCTTATGCTATCAAGGAAATAATCTGCAACTCAAAGGCTACATTGATGTTGATTGGGGAGGAGATCTAGATGAAAGAAAATCCACCTCTGGACATGTATTCTTTCTTAATAATGGAGTTATATCATGGAGTATCAAGAAGCAATCATGCATAGCCTTATCAACAATGGAAGCTGAATTTGTAGCACTTTCAACAGCTGTGCAGGAAGCTATTTGGCTTAAACATTTTATGAAGCACTTGGGCGTGAATAATAATACTATTGAGCAAGTGAGCATCAATTGTGATAGTCAAGCTGCAATAGCCTATACAAAGGATCCCAAGTACCATGAAAAAATAAAACATATTGATATTAAGTATAATTTTGTAAGAGACATGATTATACAAAAGAAAGTGAATGTGAAATACATATCTACGCATCAAATAATAGCAGATCCCTTAATGAAATCCATAGCATGTGATGCTTATGAAAGACATGTGAAGTCATTGGGTTTGCGTAGATGCTAATATATTTATATTTTTATTTTTCCAATCATGTTTATGTAAATTTGCATTATTGAAGTTAATGTTAGTTTATGCCTAATTATTCATACTTGTTGATTTATATTCATATAATAGTTTTAATGCATAGTACGTATTAGTATAAGAAGTATGTCGGGAAAACCAGAAGATTGGCCTATTCACACAGGCAATCACTTCTATTGTCTAAGAGATAGATAGAGATGAGACAATTATAAACTAATTATTAACAGAAGTGGTGATAAAAGAGAGCCGAAAGTTTATAATAAGAATGTCGTTTGTTTTTTGTTTAATCATATGTGATTAAAATGAGCTAGTATGTTTTTAATGTCAAGTGTGAGTTTTTTGATGAATAAAATAATTGAATAGATTTATGAGCACAAAGTTAGACATGAGTTGTCTAAACTATCATCTGCACAGTATTTAATTTGAAAAAACATATGCTCTATGGGAAAGGAGTTGATATTATGATACATGTTTCATACCATTTAGAAATATGATGACCCATAAGGGCGATAGAAGTTTAAATCTCTATTTGTTATCGTGTGAAGCCCCAAAAATTATAAGTAATATTTTTTACATTGTACCCTCGTGACTCTGATCAATTTCTTGAGATTCAATTTGGTGTTTGCTATCTTAGAATGTTGCCAAGAGATAATGCTTGATTCGGTCTGGCGGGACATATCTAGAAAAGCATATCACGTTGAAATTAAGATAATCATGATGTGAGAAAGATCATTAAGTATTATCACATTAGTTGTGTTCATTGACCGATCCTTTATGTTTGTTTTGAGGGAAGAACATAATGATGAACTTAAACTTAAGATAGATATTGTGAGCAATATGAATGTGATAATTGATCAAGGGTACTTCATACTATAATCTACTCTAAGTTTCATTGATTGAGATGTTGTACATTCTTAACAGATGTATAGCAATGAAGCTCTCAAAAAAAGCACTAATCACATGGTCTAATAGTCAGATGAAAGTTACATAATAGAAATTAATGAGAATTGACCCACTACGTGTGAGTGCGAGATTTACGTTGTTCACAAATTTAAAAGACAATTTGTTCAGATATTTGTGGGATACAAAAAATTCTGGATAAAAAGAAATGCTTGAAAATATATTTAAAGAATTACTTTAGATCTACTTGAAACATAAGGGACTAGTATTGTCATTTTCTTGGTAACTATTTAACAAGTTTACATGTGTTTCAAAGGGAAAACAATTTCATCTTGTAAGATGTCCAGCACATTGAATAAAGAGTTTCAAATTTTGCTCAATATATAACAAATTTGAAATTATATACTTCCTACCCTGGCTTATACATTGGTAACGAGTCAGTTGGACCAACTTTTGGAGCTGGCTTTATAAAAAATAAAAAAAATATTAAAAAAAAAAACAGACATTTATACATAAAGTAACACAAAGTAATATCTCAGTTATAAAAATTAAGAAACTCCATGATCGATGATTTCTGTTTATCTTTTCAAATTCTTTGATTTCTTTAATTCCTTTCTTCGTTTTTCTTTTCTTCTTCACTGCACTCCGCCAGCCCCATCGGTTACACCAATAGTAGTCTTGTGGTAGCACCTCTGCTTCTGTTGTTTCAGGTGCAGGTGAGCCCCTTTATTCGCTAAAGAATATTACACGATGGTTCATCTGTAGGTAGAGAGTAATTTTTTTTTTCTTTAAATTACCAAAATCTATTTATATATCAAAAAAAGAGAAGAGAAAATGGGGGAAAGTACAAAAGAGGTATAAAAAGGATTTATTTTTTTTTCCGTATCTCTTTCATGCAGAAATTTGAATTTACAAAAAAATTAAAAGATCCATCTCAAAGCGTGTTTGGATTAACGTGTTTTTAAGCATTTTTATATGTTTGAATAAATTTAAAAAAAAAAAAAAATTCGAACACTCATTTTTTAAATCAAATTAACAAAAATAACCCAAACTTATAAATCATAACCAAATCAAACAACCCCTTACTTCTTTAATTTGCTTATTTGACTTTTCTCCCCGCCTTATTAGATCACGTCGAAAAGTACATCTCAAATAATTCCTTTTTGTAATTATTTTTGCTATGCTCGGGATACTTTCCTTATAAATGAGAATTATATTCATTTTCCTTTTCGTTTTGCATTCTTTAGAATACCAGATTTTGATTAGAAACAATCCTCAAATACCATATGGTTATAATTAGAGCGTCACTTTGTTTTGAATCACAATAAAACCCTCAAATTTAACATAAAAAGCATAACCCTTCGACCACATGAATAAGATAAAAGATTTAAATAAAAAGTTACTCCATAACTAAAGATGTCCTCTTGAATTTTGGACACTAAAAGGTTTGTTAATTAATCTTGGAAGTTTTACACATGTAACAATCAAAGTCAAAAAGTTCAAGATCATTCACGTCGGCTCCAAGGTCATTAATTGTTAAACGTCTTATTTAAATCTTCTTTTCATTTTTCACAATGAGCTCTCACCTTGGTTACGCAGAGGGCGATACCTCGAACGAAATGGCCAGAGAGAAGCTGCCATTTGCCTAAGCCTGAAGCAACGCCGCTGTCTATTCGTACCTTCTTCCGGACAATTATCCGAACTGTCCATCAGTGTTTCAGCAGAAACCGGCAACGGATTCCGACAAACCGGGCAAGAATTATGAAGCCTTAACCAAGGGACAATGCAATCCGAGTGATATATATGTTTGCAAGGCAACTCTCTTGCTTCTCCACCTACTTTAAACTTTTCCTTACAAACTGGACATTCTGAATCCTCCCTTAAATGTGCTGGAGCAATCACCACCGTCGGAATAGAACCAATGATCGGCTCGGGCGCCGGTGCCGGACCTGGCCGATCATTCTGAGTTAACTCTTCTATTAGGTTTTCGAGGCCTGGACCTGTGAAATAATCTCTATCATTCACTCCAGGTGGACCTAACTGCGTTTCTCCAGGCAGACGGTTAGGTCCACCTGGTCGGATAATAATCCATGAACGCGGACGCGCTAGAATTCCGCTCTCCGGGGTCCACTCATCTGCGTCGTTGTGCAAAAATGAGTGTCTCCTTCTCGGCCTTAACCAGAAGTCTCGAATCCTTTGATGTCCACGTGTAGGCCTCATGAGAGAGTCCAGTGGTGGTACCACAGTTTCAGTCCCGTCCGACCGTCGGAAAATGGGAACCGCATTGCCTTCAGAGGTGTTGAACAGATTAGGATCAAGCATGAGAGTTAGAGCTTCAAGAATTCTAGCTTCCGGGGAAGGATCAAATGCAGTGAAGTCAAAGATTTGTGTAGGGTTTGCCTCGCTAATTTCGTAAAGAAAGTGGCCGAAACATCGGGGACAGACGGTCTCCGACGGGTTTTGGGGTGATATCCTGACAGTCCGATGGCATTGATAACACCAGTAACGCTGGAAATTCCTGTTCCCATTATTAAGGGTTTCTCTTGTGGACATGTTTTGGTGATTGAAAGCTTTAGTTTTAGGGAGTAATTATTGTGATTGTACGAACAGAAACAGAAACAGAAACAGGGGTTAGTTTTTATATGTAAAGATGATGTGTAAAGAAAGAAGAAAAGAAAATCAAGAATGAGATTAGAAGAAAAAGGATGGCTTTTGGTGAGCACAGAAAGCGATTCTATATTTGTTTGTTCGGAATTTGCTGCTTCTTTATGAAGAAAAGCATCAGGGTTGGCTATGCTTGTCAATTGTTTTGTTTTATTAAACAAGAGAATGAAATCTTGTCGAAATTCTATTCTATTTTCGTTTCTTTTTATCCTTATCATCACTTCCATCAATAAAATATATA
>JACEIK010004938.1:77867-88280 GCA_018107945.1 Datura stramonium
CTTTTAATTTGAACATTTGCTAATATATATTGTCCCTATTTTTGGTCTTTTTTCGTTAAAATTACGTTTCACTTCAATGAAGCGAGCGCTTCGCTTCACGTTTCACGCTTTAAGCGAAGTAGGACCTTGTCGCTTTTTTACTCTTTACGCTTCCCTGAACACTGATCATACCTATATGGTATCGTCATATATTATGCTTCAATCATGTTTCTCACCTCAAACCAAACCATGCAGTATATCTTGTATCACACTGGTACACTTGTACCTTTTTGTCACTACAATCGTATATATATCAAACCATACCAGCACAATATCTATCTCACAATTATACCATCGGTGATATACTGGGCACACGCCTCTGTCACATCACTGTGCACACATGCCAGATGGTCTTATGATTTTCCTTCCATTCAAGACCTGCAGGGGACTCTAAAAATCCATGTACTGTAAATCCAGCCGTACGAAACCTTCATCATACTTATATGTGCACTCATATTCGTACACCCAACTGCATGGTCTTTAAGCCATACTTGTCTGTGTACTCCCTCATATCTCTTGTACAAATGCTCACCTCGGGCACGAGGAACTTATGTCTCCAACCCTCATTCAAAGTCTAATCGTACTAGCCTGCTTATCCAAGTTCTTTCCCTTTGGCCCCAGACATCACATTCACCATCGTATTAATGATTTGCCTTTCCATATCATATATTATCTCATGCACATGTTCGATCGATACCAACGCACCCCTCAATCTCGGGACGCACATCATAACACGACAAGAAATAAATCGCACACAATAAGAGTTATGTATACATATCAACAAGTATAATCAAATGCATAGTTCCGAAACCAATTTGATATCAAAATATTATAAAACCCATTTGTATTCATAACATCACAAGGAAGTGCAACCTAGCCCTCCCGCTGCTTTGGGCTCCGCTGCAGCGGCGTGATTGCCACCACAATGGTCTCACTACAGCAATACTATTTGGAAGTACTGTAACCAGTTTCCTTCCTGGTTTCTCCCACAAATTATTTCTTCCCCACCTAGTATCTCATCTCTACCATGACCACCACAATGGAGGCACCATTGTATCAAGCTTATTTCATAATTAACTTTTCAACAGTGCAACCATCATCACAAATAATGTTCACCGACCCAAACAATACAATATTATCCGCGGCATGTATAGGTCATTATATAGGGTCTAGCTCCTCTAAATTATGGGCTTTAGCTCACGCTCTGTAATAATTACAATATATTAACTATTAAGTTACCGCGTCCTATAAACATGATTTATAAGAATATTCGTTCAAGATTACTATTATGACTGTATATTTCTTTATACATGAAACTATATTTGACAACTACGCTTGAAGTTCATTCTACCTGCACTCGATTCGATACCACGTACATCCTTACGCATAGACTAATTATTATTGCAATCTCTCCTCTAGAGGTTTTCACATTACGTGGATATCACCACCCCTTTTTCTAATTCGTTCATCCTCAGAATCTCACCAATTTCAAATAATCAATAACAATTTGTCTAATTTTCGATCCTACCCATCAAAAGCACATCAACTATACACACGTATATGTTTAGCTAATCAAAGTCTCACACAAAAGTGAGTAAACCATAGTCTATCTGTGCACCAAGATATCGTCAAGACGTTCCTAATTGCATGCTTGCATCAATTCCCGAGTTCTTGCGGCATAACCCTAGCTATGAAGGACGAATCTCACCTCCTAGCCCCTCTTCTTTTTCCCAAAAGTCTATTTTTTTTCGTTTCTAGGCATTTTTATTAATCCCCCTTTTTGAGAAAAGGTTTTTAAAATCCTAATTGGAACAGGATTGAGAAATTCTGGTCCATGTTTCCCGCTAAAACGGGACCATTTACCGCTGCAGTAGTTCCTCCATGGCAAAGGGAAACCCATAGTGGCAGATGCGCACCTGGGCCCACTAATTGCTCCTTGGCCCATTTGAACTTGTTGGTCTGACTTTATTCCAATTTTTCCAAAAATTTTAAATCTGCGGCCGCTCTTAGGTGGTCAGGGTGCTACAACGGCCAGGTGGGTCGTTACATTAGATACCAATTAAAAATTTGTTCGTCCCCGAGTAGCTCTCCGATATAAATGCGGGGCTTTTTTAGTCACTCCATGTTGATCCTAACATCGGTCATAGTTTCCCCCACTTCTAGCGGCAGTGACTTTATCAATTTCTATGTCTTGGTCTTCATACTGATCGTTGCAAGACCTCTTCATTACACCTTACACTTACATCACTCAAACATGAGCCTGACAATTTCTCGCGGAATTATAAATCTCTATTTGGGATTGACCAAACTCGAGCATCAAATCACGCATTTACCCCTCCTTTGGGTCTCACGGTTACTTATTTCTGGCTCGGGTGTCCTAGGTATTCCTGATTTGTAGGACTTCTTAGAGAGGGTGTTTTTGAAATGGTGGGGCCCTGTGGTTGAATTCGAACCATCACTGTTTTAATCGCCTCTCCAGTGAGTATATTTCCCGCTATAGCGAATCTGCCACAGTGGAAATTGGTCCACTGCAGCAGAGAATGGGATTCTTATAAGGGCAGATTGGATGGTTTTGAGTTCATTCTAGTTTTTTTCCTTCACTTTTGTGCAAACCTCTCAGTTCTATTGACTATGTTCGTCCATTACCATTTATTAACCTACTCAATTACTTACAGAGTATTCAGACCTTTTCAAATCTAGTACATTAATTAAATAAGTCTACTCGTTGTCTCATGGTAATTCACTCCTTTTTTGTTAAACCCATCATGCTACCTTCCATATCCCATAAAACCAATAAAAATAACATTCAATCGCAAATATAGATTAACTAATTCAAGTACACACAAGAAGTCATCAAAACATGTTGAGGGAGTTGGATCCCCCCAAAATTAAAGTACATGCACATACTTTTCTCCATACCACGAATATTCCATATAATATCATACATGTACCGTATCGTCATATACTGTGCTCCAATCATGTTTCTCACCTCAAAGCGAACCATGCTGATATACCTGTACCTTTTTGTCACTACAGTTGTATGTATATCAAACCATACCCGCACAATATCTGTCTCACAATCATACCATTAGTGAATGCCAAGCGCACGCCTTTGTCACATCACTGTGCACATATGTGAGAGGGTTTTATGCTTTCCCTTCCATTCATGACCTGCAGAGACTCTAGAAATCCATGTACTGTACACCCAGCCATATGAAACCTTCATCATACCTGTTTGTGTACTCATATTCGTACACCCAGCCGCGTTGTCTTTTAGCCATACTTGTCTGTGTACTCCCTCATATCGCTTGCCCGGATGCTCACCTTAGGCATGAGCCACTCATGTCTCCAACGCTTATTCAGAGTCTGATTATACTAGCCTACTTATCCAAGTTCTTTCCCTTTGGCCCTAGGCCTCACATTCACCATCATATCAATGATTTGCCTTTTCATATCATACATATTATCTCATGCACACATTCGATCAATACCAACTCGCCTCTCCATCTGGAGATGCATATCATAACACACAAATAATAAATCATATACGACAAGAGTTATGTATACATGTCAACAAGTATAATCAAATGCATCGTTTAAACCCAATTTGATATCTAAATATTATAAAACCTATTTGTATCCATTACATCACAAGGAAGTGCAACCTGATGTAACACCCCGAAGTTTCTAAGAATAGACCTCAGACTTAAAGAAAGAATTCAGAAGAAAAGTGGAAATTTCACCTCAGAACGAGCCGTGGTACGACTCGTTAGGTGACCCAACGAGTCATGGTCAGAATTATGGAAAGCAGTAAAGAGGTGCAAGTGTGGTTCAGTGACAATGGACGACCCGATGAGTCATTAGGAAGGCAACGATTCATTACGTCGGTCGTCGGAAGAATGCCAGAGTCTCGAGGTGGTGGTGACGGCGAGAGGATAGGATGAGTTGTTGTATCAAGTAACGACTCGTCATGAAAATCGTGGAAAGGAAGAGCAGGATTGTTGGCTTCAGCGGTAACGGGAGGAGCCACGAGTCATTGAGACAGCTAACGACTCATGAAGTCAGTCGTCGGCAGATTCGAGGAATTTTTGAGAATCTTTCCAGTGCACTCCACGACTTGGCACCACGAGTCGTTGTCAATCCCACGACTCGTGGAGTGCTTCATGGGGACTGGTAGATGGATTTTTCCTGCAAATTTTCAAGGGTGTTTAAAAATATAGATGCTTATGATTCAGTAGTAGGAGGAAAACCTTATGCTAAAGAAGAAAAAAATAGAAGTATATGCTTTAGGTAAACATATATCTATGTCTGCTGACAAAGAACGAAGATTAATTAATCAAATTCGCGGACGTTCCTATGAGGAAACGCTTTTGTAAAATCCTATGCTTCTAACTCCTAAACTATGCCGTTTCGAGTATAAGATGAGACGTTTTTAAGGGTTTCTTCTAGCCTAAATCCTCACTCCATCAAAATACCCTCTCAAACTCTTCTTCCTCCCTTCTCTCAAAACTCAAGGATCACCTAGGGCTTCTTCAAGGGCTTCAAGATTCAAGTTCAAGTGGGAGATTCTTTCTAATTAGGTATATGGGGTTTTAACAAGGACGTCCTTTCATCCTTGTGCCCCAAATTTTATACTAAAAACCCAAATCCCTTGATTCTAGAAAAAACATGTTTTAGGATTTCAATTTATGCATGAATTCTCATATGTTGTCCTTGAATTCTAAGACCCATTATGGTTAATAGTCGTGTATTCTTATGAAGTTACTTACACCTTATCGTATTATGTACATGATATATGAAAATCATGATTTTAGAATTTTCACATGGCTTGGCATAAATTTCGAAATGGAGTTTCATTAACATTCACCTACTCTTACCATGAACTCATTATATATGTCTTATGCATGAGNCATATGGGTTTCGTAAATCTAGAATATATGATTTAATATATATGTTGAGATACAATTAGGACTTATTGGCTTGGGTGAATATGAAATACGTATATGCCTTCCTATGATTTTGGGTATGTGTTGAAGTATGAATCTGACCTATGGGTCTTACATGAATCTAGGGTATACGCCATATGCTATGAACACGGGATTTAAATATTGTGGATATGTTTAAAGTATGATCTGATCCTATCGAATGTCTCAATAATGTAGAATGTATAATTTAAACGATGATTCGGGACTATGATGATATGAATTATAATGATAAAGCATGAGAATGATCCTTCAGACTTTTGGACTTGTTGTTAGTAGAAAGTAGCCTTAATCAACTCTAAAAAAATTTAGTATGATGTAGTTAGTTGAATGCTCATGTCTCTAATTAGCTGAAGTAACTTAGACTAGACAAATGACGTCAGACTGGTGACCTCCATATTCTAGTATAATCGGGACTCTCTATAGCAGAGAATGTTTCCCTAAGTCAGCCAGGGACTCTCCACAGCAGAGAATTTTTCCGTTAGTCAGTTAGGGACATTCCATAGTAGAGAACGTTTTCCTTAGTCAGTCAGGGACTCTCCATAGCAAAGAATATTTCCCTTAGTCAGTCAAGGACTCTCCATAGCAGAGAATGTTTCCCCTAGTCAGTCAGGGACTCTCCATAGTAGAGAATATTTTCCTTAGTCAGTCAGGGACTCTCCATAGCAGAGAATGTTTCCCTTAGTCAGTTAAGGACTCTCCATAACAGAGAATGTCTCCCTTAGTATACGATATCAGTTCATCTCAACTCTGAATAAATTTCAGATTTCAGTTAAAATCAGTTTAGCAGGATTCAGACTCAATTATCAGCAGATAGTCAGTACAGTGTATGATATCAGTTACAACTTCAATTTTCAATATATGTACAGTACATGACCCTTATGCATTAGTTTGATTATACTTCAGTAAATATTTCTAAATAAAAGCTTCATGTCAATACATATGTGTATCTTAGACAGGGTCATTGTATTTCAGCTCAGTTATATGTTCAGTGATGCATTCAGTTTACTTCCCTCTTGTATAATTACATGTTTATTTTACTTATGCTTCCTGCATTCTCAGTACATTCCAAGTACCGACCGCATACTTTATATGCTATATCATTTCATGATATAGATTCAGATTTTCAAACTTAGCCACGTGGTTAGATACGCTCCATTCCCATCTCAGCTGCTTGTGGTGAGTCCTCATCTCTCGAGGATGCGATTTATGTTTTTTTTTATATTCATGTTTTAGTTTTCATACTTTAGGAGTTAGCTGGGTGCTTGTCCAAGCAACTCCCCAGTGTAGTAGAGGCTTTAAGACTCGTGTAAAAAGATTCAGTTTATGTATCAAAGTTGTATTAGATTATGTCTTATGTATCAGTTAGCTTCCGCTCAGTTATGATTCTGTTAGTTTTTGTCTTGTTAATGTTATGCTATGATCATGCCATGGATCGACTTGGAGCCTCTCGGGGTTTCTTGTCCCGTGTCTCAATCTGAGCCTATGTTCGGGTCGTGAAAAACTTGGTATCAGAGCAAAGGTTTAGAGTGTCTTAGGGTATCTGAAAGTCGCGTTAAGTAGAGTCTCCTTCATGGGTGTGAAGTGCGCCGCACTTATGAAGAAGAGGCTACAAGATGTTTTAGGAATGTTCCCTTTTCTTCATGATTCTTATCGTGCGTAGAGTATGAAACTCCAACATTTCCTCTCCTGACTCGTGCTTTAGACACTCGCAGATAATGCCTCCTAGATGAGCGAATAGAAGATGAAATGGTAATGGGTGCCAGCAAGCCCCACCATCCCCAACGAACCCAGTGGACGACCATGTTACTCATGGCCGAGTTCAGGGACACCTTTCACATATTGGCGCAGGCTATGATCGCCCAGATTAATCGGCAGGTCATGGCTCATGTTCCCCAGAATGGGAATGTAGCGGCGGCTAGGGTAAGAGACTTCCTGAGAATAAATCCACCCGAATTATTAAGGTCAAAGGTGGACGAGGACCCATATGAGTTCTTAGAGGAGATCTAGAAGATCACTCAAATCATAGGGGTGACAGGCACGGAGAGTGCAGACTTAGCCTCCTACCAGCTGAAAGGAGTCGCTCACATATGGTTTTGTCAGTGGATTGATAGTCGGGGAGTTGGAGCAGCCCCAGTAACTTCAGATGAGTTTATGACTGCATTCCTGGACAGGTTTTTCCCTTGGGAGTTGAGGGAGGCAAAGGAGGCAAAGTTCATCACCTTGAGGAAAAACAACATGACTGTCTAGGAGTATTCGTTGGAGTTTACCCGATTGTCCAAGTATACACCGGAGATGGTAGCCGACTAGAGGGCTCGTGTGAGTAAGTTCGTGAATGGAGTGTTAGACTCCTTGATTACCCTTCAGCAGCCCTAGCACCTTCGGCAGCCAGTGTTCTGTACAAACCCAAAGTAAGGGAGATTACCTATCCATCTTGTAAGAGTTGCGGGAAACACCATTTGGGAGAATGAATGGCCAAATCAGACACTTGTTTTTGGTGCGGAAAGTTGGGTCATAAGCATCGAGATTGCGCAGCAGCTAAGCGGAGCGAGAGTAGAGCCTCAGCCACCTCTTCGGTAGCTCCTGTGAACCACCCATTTCAGCAGGGTGCATCGTCTAGCGCAGGTGACGGACAACGTCAAGATCGCTCCTACACCTTGACAGAACATCAGGATAAGGGAAAGTCACCAGAAGTAGTCACAGGTATGTTATGAATTTCTCGTGTTACTCTTTGCATGTTTCTAGCCCCAAAACCCTAGTATTGAATAAGGATCCCTTATGATGTTTGTTGAGAAGAGATTGTTGATGTATAGCGTGAATAGTTGTGAGTACGAGGGTTACAGTGAATGTTAAAGGTGGAGAAGATGTCAAGAGTTAGCAGTGTAGCCCCAACCTTAAGAAAGATTCAGGAGCCTTAGAATGATGGATTAAAGCTAAGGGGGTGATGGTAAATTTGTGAGACAAGTCGAATCTTGAGTATGATAGTTGGGGAGTTTTAGCCCTAACAGTTACAGTATGTCAGTCCCTTCAGGTTCGGATATTTTCTCTTGTATTTTAGTTGAAGCTATGCTCTACCCATTCTTATGTGCAGACTTTCAGAATTTCTAGATAGCCGCTTCAAACAATGATGCTAGCCTTACTCCATGAATCCTTAAGGCTCACCTTTATGTTATAAACTAGTTATGTGTGTTAACCCATGCCTTCCAGTATGTTAAGTTCGAATTCAGTCTCTAGAAGTTGCATTAGTAACTCAGTAGATAAGGGCACCTCATGTATGTGCTCAGTTTTAGATGTCATGAATGATTCGTGCTCATGAGTCCCTTACTTTTAGTTAGACCAGATATCATGACTTCTAAATGAATTCAGTATGATGTAGTTAGTTGAACGCTCATGTCTCTGATTAGCTGATGTAACTTAGACTAGACGAATGATGTCAGACTAGTGACCTCCATGTTTTAGTATAATCGAGACTCTCCATAGAAGCGAATATTTGCCTTAGTCAGTTAGGGACTCTCCATAGTAGAGAATGTTTCCCTTAGTCAATCAGGGACTCTCCATAGTAGAGAATGTTTTCCTTAGTCAGTCAGGGACTCTTCATAGCAGAGAATGTTTGCCTTAGTCAGTCAAGGACTCTCCATAGCATAGAATGTCTCCCTTAGTCTACGATATCAGGTCAACTCAGCTCCGTATAAATTTCAGATTTCAGTTAAAATCAGTTTAGCAGGATTCAGACTCAATTATCAGCAGATAGTCAATACAATGTATGATATCAGTTACTGCTTCAGTTCTCAGTATATGTACAGTACATGACCTTATGCATCAGTTTGATTATACTTCAGTAAATGTTTTCAAATAAAAGCTTCATGTCAATACTTATGTATATCTCAAACAGGGTCATTGTATTTCAGCTCAGTTATATGTTCAATGATGCATTCAGTTTACTTCCCTCTTGTGTACTTACATGTTTAGTTTACTTACGCTTCCCACATATTCAGTACATTTCAAGTACTGAAAACATACTTTATGTGTTATATCATTTCATGATATAGATTCAGGTTTCCATTCTCAGCTATGTGGTTAGATACGCTCCATTCCTATCTCAGCTGCTTGTGGTGAGTCCTCATCTCTCGAGTACGCGATTTATGTTTTTTTTCTATTTCATGTTTTAGTTTTCATACTTTAGGAGTTTGCCGGGTGCTTGTCCCAGCAACTCACCAATGTAGTAGAGGCTTTCTGACTCATGTAAACATATTCAGTTTATATATCAGAGTTGTATTAGATTATGTCTTATGTGTCAGTTAGCTTCCGCTCAGTTATGATTTTGTTAGTTGTTGTTTTGTTAATATTATGCTATGATCATGCCATGTGTCGACTTGGAGCCTCTCAGGATTCCTTGTCCCATGTCTTGATTCGGGCCTATGTTCGGGTCATGACACCTGGCCCACTCACTGTTTTGGGCTTCACTGCAGCGACATTACTACTGCCATAACGGTCTCGCTGCAGCGGTACTGTAAGCGTGACAAAGGTACTATTTGGAAGTACTGTGACCAGTTTCCTTCCTGATTTCTCCCATGATTATTTCTTCCCCACCTAGTATCTCATCTCTAGCATGCCCACCACAATGGAGGCAGCATTGTATCAAGCTTGTTTCATAATTAACTTTTTAACAGTGCAACCATCATCATGAATAATATTCGTCGACCCAAACAATATAATATTATCCGCGACATGTACAGGTCATTATGTAGGGTCTAGCTCCTCTAAATTACGGGCTTTAGCTCATGTTCTGTAATAATTACTGATCTTGGGCAAAATAGCATGCCCGAGTGATGCTTGATAACTTAATTTAGTCTTGTTTAGCTAGGTAATTGTATACATTTTCATGTGATTTTATATAAATGTGAAGATACGTGCTAACCAACATGATTAGTCTTTATTTCGTAGGTTTCAATGAATTTGAGGGACTAATCCATTAGTTGGTGAAGTAGAGGCTTGGAATCGGAATCAAAACGCGAATGTCGGCAAGGAAGATGCGCGAAACAGCCCACCTGCGCATTGGCAATGTGCCACGGCAGGCAGGCTGCGCACAACAACCCACCTGCGCGTTGGCAACGTGCCACGGCAGGAAGGCTGCGCGACAGAGATGTGCCAACGCGCTGCCCAAGCAGCGTGACACGCTGCCAACACGGCAAGGGGCTGCCTAGGGTCGATTTTTGGTGATTTCCAGAGAGCCTCCGCGTTACCTCCATGTCACGGAGGCAGTGCTCCGCGATACACTCCGTGACATGGAGACGTTCCACGACAGGCTAAATTATGCACGTTTTCCATTTACTATAAATAGGTCCCTTAGCTCCTAATTCCACTTTGTCACGATTTTATTCTGGAAAACTAC
>JACEIK010004938.1:89490-102032 GCA_018107945.1 Datura stramonium
GTAAACCGGAGCCTGGAGGGAACTTTGAGCTTAAACAAAACATGGTGCAGCTGTTACATTCTAGTGGTCAATTCACTGGGATGGCACATGAGGACCCGCAGCAACACCTACAGAGCTTTCTAGAGATTAGCGACACGTTTTTCCCCACCGGCGTGTCCACAGATTATGTCCGACTGACCCTCTTCCCATTTTCACTGTCGGGGGAGGCGAAAACGTGGCTGAAGGCTGAGCCACCGAACTCCATAACTTCATGGAATGACTTGGCTAAGAAGTTCCTTATCAGATTCTTTCCTTCAGGCAAAACTGCAAAGTTGAGGAGTGAAATACTCAGTTTCAAGCAGATCGCATCCTATAAACATGATTTATAAGAATATTCATTCAAGATTACTATTTGGGAAGAATGACTTTATATTTCTTATCTACACTCGGAGGTCATTCTACATGCACTAAATTTGATACCACATACATCTTTACGCATAGACTAATTATAATTGCAATTCTCTTCTAGGGATTTTCACATTATAGGGATATCACCACCCCTTTTTATAATTCATTCATCCTCAAAATCTTACCGGTATCAAATAATCAATAACAATTTGTCTAAGTTTCAAACCTACCCATCAAAAGCACATCAACTATATGCACGTATATGTTTAGCTAATCAAACTCTCACACAAAAGTGAGTAAACCATAGTATACCTGGGCGCCAAGCTATCATCAAGACTTTATCAATTGCATGCTTGCATCGATTCTTGAGTTTTGCAGCAAAGCCCTAGCTATGGAGGACGAATCTTCACCTCCTAATCCTTTTTTTTTTCCAAAAGTCTATTTTGTATTTCTGGACATTTTTTATTAAGCTCCCTTTTTGAGAATAGGTTTTTAAAATCCTAAACGAAATAGGATTTAAAAATTCTAGTCTTCATCTCTCACTATAGTAGGACCATTTACCGCTGTAGCGGTTCCACCCTGGCGAAGGGCAACACTCTGTGGCTGACGCGCGCCTGTGCCTACGGATTATGCCTTTTCCCGTTTCAACTTGTTAGTCTGACTTCATTCCATTCTTTCCAAAAATTTTAAATTCTCCTGCTCTTAGGTGGTCGGGGTTCTATACAGCCGCGCAGGTCGTTACATTCTGATGTAACGACCCGTATGTCATTTTGAGGAAAAATAAACCTAGAACTTTCTAACAAGGCTATACAATAGTTAGAGAAGTGTTGTGGATAGAACTAGTGTAACTTGTTGATTCTGGGGAGCTATTGGTCGGGCGACCGCTACATCGGTGGTTTTCCCACTACAGTGAGACCGCGATGACAGTCGGAGTTCTGCTGTAACGGACTGGGGAATTAACCGCTGGATCCACTGTAGTGATTTCCTGAACGCCATAGCAGATCCGCTGCAGTAATAATGTGACTGCTGCAGTGGATGACAGGAATCAAAAAGTGGATTTAAGTGAAATTTCTGGGGTTATACCCTATTATTTTCAAAACTCAAAGGGTTAAGGTCTGAAGGCGATCATCTCCCCCAGAATAGTTGAATTCCTCTCCCAAGTTAAGTCTCTTGAATTCCTACCTCTATGATGGATTATGTTTACTCTAGAATTTATAGAGAACCTTTAAAGGTGATATTCTAAGCTAAGAAATCCTAGATTGATAGACTAGGGCTGGATCATAGAGAGTTAATAGGGTGGTTTTATTATAGGTTTATGGGGGGAAATGATCATTCCCCAGGATATAACTGCTAGAGAATGTAGGTTATGCAGGAATAGAGGCCTAAAACTAGGTAAAATTGGGGTTTTACTTTTAAAGTGCCCTAAAGAGAGGTGTTTGAATTTCTAAGACCCTTATTCGAAGAGTAAATATTGAAATTACTCTATAATTATTGTTATAGATTTTGAGCATTCCGAGGCTTTGAGAAAGGGCAAGACTCCCGCAGAGTAGCTGACGTGTACTACCCTAAAATTAAAGGTTATGGTTTAGAGGAGTTAGACTTTATATGATGGCATGTATGTTTGTGTAATGATGATATGTTGATTGGTTTGCAGACATTGCTTGTTATGGTGATTTTCCTGTTGAATTAAACTGTTGAAGTAATTTGGATATGATGTGGTCATTGAACCGATCTGAAACGGCGTTGAGTTGTTAAGTGTAATTCTTATACATAGTTATTGAGATGATTGATGATCTGTTAATAATTCAAGTGAGGGAGTAGATTGTAAACTCCTAAGTGTATTAATAATGAACCCTTTTATATTCAATTTCTTGAGAATGATTAGGATGGTAATAGTATCCTGAGATGAGAGGCTCGTGCCCGAGGGGAGCATCCGGGCGAGCGATATTGGCTGAGTGGCTCGTGTCTGAGGGGAGCATCCAAATGAGCATATGAAAGGGAGCGGGTACTATAGCGGTACAATATATGAATTTCTAGAGTTCCCTGCAGGTCATGATTGAAAGGGAAGAAATAAGACCCTCTAACATGTGTGTACATTGGTATAAATGATAGAGTGTTTATGGAGATATGGCTGAGGCATGCGCCTGACATGTCACCATTTGTTATATTTTATGATGTATTTGTAATCATGCTAAGACTTGGAATAAGTGCAAAGTGGTTGAATTGAGTTTGTGATCCTATAATTGTAACCTGAACGAGAAAAGTGGAAAATATTCAAAGTGTGATATGGTTAAACGATTATTGATGTTGGGTTGTTCTTTCTTGTGATGAATTGATTTAAATCGCATGTGATGATTATTTGATGTGAAAGCTTGTGCTCTATCTGAATGAGTACTAGAATGTGTGAATTGGTAGAAACTGGTGAAATGATGAAGGTGTAACTAAGTCGAGATACTGCCTAGGGCAGTACCACTGTAGCGGGACTTATTTCGCTACGGCGAGATCATTGTAGTGAAAGGCCTAATCCAGTAAGCAGGTCGGTTGTCACCTCTACCGAGCTATGGTTCTTGAAATGTTTACTGTACTTATGTATGATGTTTTGGACTAGCTTCATATTTTAGTTGCAATGCTTATATGTTATTATGTAAGGTCGATCGATGATGCCTACCGGTACCGTGTTTCATACTAACGCTACTCCTACACTTCTTTTCTGAGTGCAGAACTCGATCCAGGAAGCCCCTCTCGTCCTCACCTATAAAGAAGTAGTTTCATTTGAAAGGTGAGAGATAGAAAGATAGGTAGCCCCACTCCTCTATTGAAGATGTCTCACCTCTCAACATTTTAGTTCTTTTATTTCCTAACTTTTCATTCCTAGTTTTACACATAGACATATGGTTCAATGACTTTTTGATCTTGGGATTATCATTTTATTTTGTTTTTAAGAGGATTTTTATTGCTAATGATGATTCATTTCATTTTATTATATAGCCTTGTTTCTTTATGAATGTTTGATATCGGGGTATTTGTTGGGAATCGTTGGTTCGCCCACTGGAGGGTTAGTGTGGGTGCCAATCATGACCATTTGGGTCATAACAAAGTTGGTATCAGAGCTCTAGGTTTATCGACCTCGTTGCACTAAGACGAGTTTAGTAGAGTCTCTTGGATTGATGTGGAGACGTCCATAATTTATCTTCGAGAGGCTATAGGACTTTAGGAAAACTCCTTTCTTCTTCCTTTCATGCGATTACTTGATTCCAATTAGCATCTAGTGATACAAAGTTGTATCTAACAGCTCTTGTTTCTTTCTCTCACAGATGGTGGAAACACATGCTGATACGAACAGAGAAGCAGCACCCGAGCCAGCAACAGAAGTAGCAGCAGCAGCAGTACGCGACAGAGGAAGGAGCTGAGGACGCGGGCAAAGGCCTACCGCAGTCAAAGGAGGGGCTCGTACTCCTGCTCCAATACGAGAGAGGTCAACATCTCTAGTACCTCCCGCAGTTCATGAAAGGGTGGCGGTAGAGGCGGAAGTACCGACATAGGGAGAGGTTCCTATCGCTCTAGCATCCTCCGAGATTCTATTCCATGTTCTTAATCTCCTGAGTGGCCTCGTGGGTAATGCGGCAGCACCAACAACTCCTTCAAGGCAGCAGTTTGGGATACATCATGCCGTTATAGTGGCTCCTCGTATTGATGACATGTCTAAGGTAGTCATGTTCTCCAGGCCGGTGGTTGGGCCTGTGATGATAGGGGAGGAGCATGATTTGTTCTGGAGGTTCACCAAGATGAATCCTCCCACATTTTATGGTACTGAGGCGTAGGACGCCTATGAATTCATTGTAGATTGTCACAAGAGCCTCCATAAGATGGGGGGCGGTGGAGAAGCACAATGTAGAGTTTGTCACCTTCCAGCTGATGGGTGATGCAAAGCTCTGGTGGAGGGCTTTCGTGGAGTGCAGACCAGCAGGGTCACCACCGTTGACTTGGACCAAGTTCTACTCCACGTTTCTAGAGAAGTATGTACCCTGTACCTTGAGAGATAGGAGGCGGGATAAGTTCACTACCATTAAGTAGGGAAGCTCTTTTGTTGCAGCCTACGATGCCATGTTCCATTCATTATCCAGGTATGATTTATCCTTATTGCCCACAGGGGAAGAGAGTATCAGGCGGTTTGTTAAAGGCCTTAATGTGGGTCTCCAGTTATCAGCACTTCAGATGGTTTCTTCAGGTAAAACCTTTCAGGAGGTAGTGGGATATATAAAGAACATAGAGGGGGTGAAACAAGAAGGGTATGCAAAGAATGCCAAGAAGAAGACTCGGAGGGTGGGTTCCTATAGTGCCATATTGCTAGGACTCCGATAACATAGAGTTTCTCTGGGCGTCCTATTCAGTCGGCTATGCAGGTGTCAGCTGAAGGTCCATTAGGAAACACTCCCCGACTAGCAGGTACAGTCGGGGGTACTCAGCTTGTTCATTCCAACTTCGGGGCACTTCCTATTTCTGTTGTTCCTACTCAGAGGATAGTGATCGAGAAGGTATGCCACGAGTATGGGAAGTATGACCACATTCGCAGATGGTGTCCTAGGTTTTTCTAGGGCAGGCAAATCATTCCATACCCAGCTCTTCGAGCTCCGGCCCCTATCGGGAGAGGAGGCAGTGCATTCAGCAGGGACCGTCGACAGCTGGGGAGAGGTAGTCAGCCAACCGTCAAAGGTGGCACTCAACTGAGTAGAGGAGGTGCTCAGGTGGGTAGGGGTGGAACTCAGTCAGGTAGAGGGGTGGCACAACCCAACCAGGGCGGTTCACAGTCAGGTAGCCTGGCTCACTTTTATGCTTTTCTTGGTAGGCCCAGGCAGAGTCTTTAGACGCTGTTATTACATGTACAATCTTCATTTCCGACAAAGTGGCATTGCGTTATTTGATCCGGATTCTACTTTTTTCTATGTGTCTGCTTATGTTGCATTGGGATTAGATCTTGTTTGTGATGTTCTTTATACTCCTATACATGTGTCTACTCCTGTTGGGGATTTTGTGGTGGTGTATAGGGTTGTTCAGGATTGTATTGTTGATTTCATGGGGTTTGAAACTCTAATAGACTTAGTGATCTTGGACATGTTTGATTTTGATGTGATTCTGGGAATGAGCTGGTTATCCCTTCTCATGCCATTCTAGATTGCCATGCTAAGACCGTCACTATATCGGGCCTAGGGTTGTCTAAGTTGGAGGGGCAAGGGAACTGTAGCCCTACTCATAAGAAACTCATTTCTTATATTCGTGCCCGTAAGTTGATAGAGTGGGGGTTGTTCAGCATATCTAGCTCATATTTGGTATACTAGTTTTGAGGGTCCTTCCATAGAGTCGGTCCCAATAGTTTGTGAGTTTTTAGAGGTGTTTCCTAAAGATTTGCCCGACATGCCGCCGAATTGTGATATTGATTTTTGTATCGATTTAGAGCCAAGGACCCAATCCATTTCTACTCTTCCATACCGAATGACACCAGTTAAGTTGAGAGAACTTAAGGAACAGTTGCAAAAGCTGCCTAGTAAGGGGTTTATTAGGCCAAGTGTCTCTCTATGGGGTGCTCCAGTCTTTTTTATGAAGAAGAAAGACAGTAGCATGCAGATGTGCATTGATTATCATCAGTTGAAAAAGGTAACTATTTGAAACAAGTACCCTCTTCCTCGAGTAGATGATTTGTTTGATCAGTTACAGGGAGCCGCTATATTTTCAAAGATTGACTTGAGGTTGGGTTATCACTAGCTGATGATTCAAGCTGAGGATATTCCCAAAACAGCCTTCTAGACCAGGTATGAGCATTACGAGTTTTTGGTCATGTCGTTCCGATTCACTAATGCTCCAGCTGCGTTCATGTGCTTGATGCATGGCATCTTCAAACCCTACTTAGATTCCTTTGTGATTGTTTTTATTAATGATATCTTGGTGTACTCTAAGACCAAATAGGAGCATAAGAATCATTTGAGAATCGTGTTGGGGTTACTGATGGAGAAGCAGTTGTATGCCAAATTTACTAAGTGTGAGTTTTGGTTGGACTCGATTCTTTTTTGGGGCATGTGGTCTCAAAGAAGGGAATCAGAGTTGACGCACAGAAGGTGGAGCCGGTCAAAAACTGCGCTAGGCCAACTAACGTGACAAAGATTCAAAATTTTGTGGGGCTGGCCAGATACTACCGCCGGTTTGTGAAGGGGTTTGCATCCATTGCCTATGTACTGACTAGGTTGACTCAAAAGGATGTACAATTCCAGTGGTCAGAGGAATGTGAAGCGAGTTTTTAGAAGCTCAATATACTGCTAACCACAACACCTATCCTAGCATTACCGGTAAAAGGTAAAGATTTTGTTGTTTATTGTCATGCCTCACGCTCTGGGTTGGGTGCTGTGTAAATGCAGGAAGGGAAAGTAATTGCTTATGTCTTGAGACAGCTAAAGGTGCACAAGAAGAATTATCCCACGCATGACCTGGAGCTAGCAGCAGTGGTGTTCGCCCTAAAAATCTAGAGGCACTACCTATATGGGGCTCGTTGCGAGGTATTCACAGATCATCATAGCCTGCAATATGTGTTCTCCCAGAAGGATCTCAGTTTGAGGTAGAGAAGGTGGATGGAACTGCTCAAGGACTACGATGTCACCATCTTCTATCACCCAGGGAAGGCTAATGTGGTGGCAGATGCATTGAGTCAGAAAGTAGTAAGTATGGACAGTTTAGCTTATCTGAAACCACTCGACGACCGATGGATAGAGATGTTTAGACACTGGCAAACAGTTTGATGAGGCTCTATTTGATAGAAACAGGTGGGATACTAGCTAGCATGGAGGCTAAGTCATCGCTGTTAGAGGAAATAAAGGCCAGAAAATTTGAGGATGAGAAGTTGGGTAAGATCGGAGATAAGGTTCTATGGGGAGAAATGAAGGAAGCACTGGTAGATGGTGAAGGGGTCCTGCGGATAAAGGGGCGCGTGTGTGTTCCCCGAGTTGGTGAGCTAATTAAGACTCTTCTGGCAGAAGCTCACAAGTCAAGGTACTCCATTCACCCTGGAGTCACCAAAATGTACCATGACTTGAAGAAGCACTATTGGTGGGGCATTATGAAGAGAGATATTGTTGACTATGTCGCCCAATGTTTGAATTTTCAGCGACTGAAATATGAGCACCAGAAGCCTGGGGATTACTTTAGAGGATG
Source organism: Datura stramonium (assembly GCA_018107945.1). NCBI lineage: Eukaryota > Viridiplantae > Streptophyta > Magnoliopsida > Solanales > Solanaceae > Datura > Datura stramonium. Next base: position 97,075 of record JACEIK010004938.1, read on the forward strand.
TCTATCCCCGAATGGAAATGGGAGATAATAGCTATGGATTTCGTAGTTGGGCTTCCAAATACTTTGGAAAAGTTTGACTCTATTTGAGTCATTGTGGATTGATTGACCAAGTCTGCTCACTTCTTGCCTGTCCAAGTGACTTACAATACCGAGAGGTTGGCCAAGCTGTATGTAAAGGAAGTGATTTGTTTGCACGGGGTGCCAGTGTCGATTGTGTTTGATAGGGGTACTCAGTTCACCTCTCATTTCTGGAGGACCTTGCAGGAAGAGTAAGGCACCATGTTGGACTTGAGCACATCCTTCCATCCTCAGACAAATAGACAGTCAGAAAGGACCATCCAGGTATTAGAGGACATGCTTCGGGCCTGTGTGATAGATTTTGGGGGCCATTGGAATAAATTTCTACCCTTGGTAGAGTTCTCCTACAACAACAGTTATCACTTGAGCATTGGCGTGGCGCCATTTGAAGCTCTGTACTGGAGAAAATGCAGGTCTCCAATCGGATGGTTTGATGCATTTGAGATGAGACCTTGGGGAACCGATTTTTTGAAGTAATCCTTAGAAAAGGTGTGACTAATCCAAGAGCGTCTGGTGGTGGCTCAAAGTAGACAAAAATAATATGCTGACAAGAAAGTGAGAGATATGGAGTTTATGGAGGGAGAGCAACATCTGCTCAAGGAATCCCCCATGAAGGGGGTGATGAGGTTGGATAAGCGGCGCAAGCTTAGCCCATGTTCATTGGACCGTTTGAAATCCTCAGCTGTGTGGGAGAAGTAACTTATGAGCTGGCCTTGCTACCAAGGTTTTCTAGGTATATCCGACGTTCCATGTTTCAATGTTGAAGAAATATCTAGGGATGGATCCTATATTATTAAATGGACTCTGTACTGCTAGATGAGCACTTGTCCTATAAGGAAGAACCTATGGTGATATTGGCTAGGGAGATCCGCAAGCTAAGATCAAAAGAAATTGTGACGGTAAAGGTCTAGTGAAAGAATCGTCCTATACAGGAAGTTATTTGGGAGATCGAGGCTGATATGCAAATCAAATATCCTCAACTATTCATGGAATATGGTATGTTCTCTTCCTTTCCTTGTAGATCATTGGGAGATGAATGGTGTCTTAATTGGTATCTGATGTAACGACCCATATGTCATTCCGAGGAAAAATAAACTTAGAACTTTCTAAACGAGGCTAGACAACAGTTAGAGAAGTGTTGTGGAGGGAGCTAGTGTAAATTGATGATTCTGGGAGAGCTACTAGCTTGGGGGACCGCTCCAGCGAGACCGTGGTGGTGGTCGGAGTACCACCATAATGGACCAGGAACTTAACTACTGTATCTACTGTAGTGGTTTCTTGACCGCCATAGCGGGTCCACTACAATGGAGGACGAGAATCAGAAAGTGGATTTAAGTGGGATTTCTAGGGTTATACCCCATTATTTACAAAACACGAAGGGTTAAGGTCTGAAGGCAATTTTCTTCCCAAGAACAGTTGAATTCCTCTCCCAAGGTAAGTCTCTTGAATCCCAACCTCTATGATGAATTATGTTGACTCTAGAATTCATAGAGAACCTTTAATGGTGATATTCTAAGCTAAGAAACCCTAGATTGGTAGACTAGGACTGGATCATGGGGAGTTAATGAGGTGTTTTGATTAGAGGTTTATAGGGGGTAATGATCATTCCCCAAGATTTAATAGCTAGAGAACATGGGTTATGCCGGGATTGAGGCCTAGAACTTGGTGAAATTTGGTTTTACTTTTGAAGTGCCCTGAAGGGAAGGATTTGAATTTCTAAGACCTTATTCGAATAGTAAATAATGAAATTACTCTATAATTGTTGTTGTAGATTTCGATCATTCCGAGGCTTTGAGAAAAGGCAAGGCTCCCGCAGAGTAGCTGACTTGTACTACCCTAAAATTGAAGGTTATGGTTTAGAGGAGTTAGACTTTATATGATGACATGTATTTTTGTGTAATGATGATATGTTGATTGGTTTGCAGACATTGCTTGTTATGGTGATTTTCCTGTTGAATTAAACTGTTGAAGTAACTTAGATATGATGTGGTCATTGTACCGATATGAAACTGTATTGAGTTGTTAAGTGTAGTTCTTATACATTATTATTGAGATGATTGATGATCTGTTAATTATTCAAGTGAAATAGAAGATTGTGAACTCCTGAGTGTATTAATAATGAACCCTGCTATATTCTATTGCTTGAGAATGGGTAGGATGGTAATAGTATCATGAGATAAGAGGCTCGTGCCTGAGAGGAGCATTCGGGAAAACGGTATTGACTGAGTGGCTCGTGTCCGAGGGGATCATCTGGAGGAGCATATAAGTTGGAGCGGATACCACGCCAGTACCCTACATGAATTTCTAGAGTCCCTTGCAGGTCATGACTGAAAGGGCAGAAATAAGACCCTCTAGCATGTTTGTACATTGATATTGATGACGAAGTAGTTATGGTGATATGGTGGAGGCGTGTGCCCAACATGTCACAATTTGTTCTATTTTATGATGTATTTGTAATCATGTTAAAGACTTGGAATGAGTAAGTGCAAAGTGGTTGAGTTGATTTTGTGATCATGTAATTGTAACCTGAATGAGGAAAGTGGAAAAGATTCAAAGTGTGATATGGTTAAACGAATTGATGTTGGGTTATTCTTTCTTGTGATGAATTGCTTTAAATTGCATGTGACGATGAGTAGTTACTACTTGATGTCAAAGCTTGTGCTATATCTGCATGAGTACTAGAATTTGTGAATTGCTCGAAACTCGTGAAATGATGAAGGTGTAGCTAAGTCGAGCAACTTTCCAGGGCAGTACCGCGGCAGCTGGACTTATTCCGCTATGGTGAGACCGCTGCAGTGGTCAAATGACCGCTGCAGGAAAAGACCTAATCATGTGAGCAGGTCGGTTGTCACCCGTGCAGAGCTATGGTTCTTGAAATGTTTATTGTACTTATATATGATATTTTGGACTGGTTTCATATTGTAGTTGTAATGCTTATATGTTATTGTGTAAGGTTGACCAATGATGCCTACCAGTACCGTGTTTCGTATTGACGCTACTCCTGCACTTCTTTTTTTGAGTGTAGAACTCGATCCATGAAGCTCCTCTCGTCTTCACCTACAAAGCAGTAGTCTCATTTGAAAGGTGAGCGATAGTAAGACGAGTAGTCCCACTCCTCCGTTGAAGATGTCTCTCCTCTCGACATTTTAGTTATATTATTTTCAAGACTTTTCATTCCTAGTTTTACACATAGACATCTGGTGCAATGACTTTTGAATCTTTGGATTATCATTTTGTTTTATTTTTAAGAGGATTGTTATCACTGCTGATGATTCATTTCGTTTTATTATAAAGTCTTATTTCTTTCGGAATGTTTGATGTCAGGGTATTTGTTGGGAATCGTTAGTTCACCCACTGGGGGATTAGTGTAGATGTCAATCATGGCCATTTGTGTCGTGACAAAGCAAAGCCAAATACTTAGTTTACACGTACATACAGGTAAAAAAGAAATCGCAAAATAATAAACTGATATTTTTAATTAGTGAGCACTAAAAGAATTCCAAAGTAAAAATTTAACCAACTCACAGATTTTGAAAATGTTAACATCATAATTTTATTTTAGTTTCATGTCTTTTTTTTCCTAAAATTAAGAAGTATCATTATTAGATACAACCAAATTTTTAGATGCTGAGAATTGAGATTTTCTCCATGCTCTAATAGTTGCTTAGTTAAAGAAATGTCTATATGAGATTTATGAAAAGGAATACCAATAGAGTAATTGAAATTAGAGATTAAATAAAATTAAATACTTAGTCTGCACATATGCATGTAAATCATAAATTGAAAAACATCAAACCGGTATTGTATTTAGCATGCACTGCAAACAATTCCAAAATGAAAATTAAATCAACTCACAAATTGTGAAAACTTGAAAATTAGAATTTTATTTTTTCATCTCTTTCTCTAGAATTAAAAAGTATCACATTAGGTATAATCAAAATTTTAGAGGTTGAGATATTCTCAATGCGCCAATAGTAGCTTAATCAAATAAATGTCAATATAAGTTTGTAAAGAAATACCAACAGAGTAATTGGAGTTAGAATAAACAAAATGAAATACTTAGACTGCACATATGCATGTATAACAAAAATTTTAAAACATCGAACCTGTTGTTTTATTTAGTGAGCACTATAAATTTACTACAAAAAGCATTGTACAAAACAACATATGTAAATGAACCAACGTAATTTTAAGAGTATCAATGTAGGCCCTTGTTTTTCCCTCGGACACTTCTCTATAGACCCTCTCTGACTAGCTAATCTTTATGAAATAACATCAAGTTCCTAGCACATACTTGTAATACATCTATTTTTAAAGTATTAATTTCAATATTCCCTCATTATTCAAAAACCCAACTGTATGATAACAAAAACAGTACTACTATTAGAAGAATATATTACCTCTAGAATAAAAGAACCATCGTTTGAAGAGTAAGAGGTCCCTCATTCTGCATCTCTCCACATCTTTGCGACGAAGCTATAAATAATTAGAATACAAAAGGGTATAGCGAATTATATTGTTACACCCCGTAAATTCTCGACATGTAGATGGCCTATTCGCATGTTAGTTAAGAGTTTTAGGATGCCATACATGCTAGGAAAAGGCCCGGGGGAAGACTGGACGAACATTGCATCGAACCACCGCGGGAGAAGCCGGGGCAGAACCCCTCCGCGATGGCAGCGTGCCACGGAGGGAGGGCCTCCGCCATGGTGGCGTGTCACGGAGGCCCTGTCCAGGCCCCACTATATAAACCCCCACTTCGTTTATTTCATTAAATTTATCATAATTTCCAGTAAGAAACAGAGGGCAAACCAGAGAGAGGGAAACACGAACAAAACCTACCATTTTCCTTCCGATTACACCTATATACGCGGTCCAAA
>JACEIK010004939.1:11223-26698 GCA_018107945.1 Datura stramonium
GCCTCCGTGACACGGAGCCAACGCGGAGGCCCTCCCTCCGTGGCACGTTGCCATCGCGGAGGGGCTCTGCCCCGGCTCCTTCTGCGATGGTTCGACGGATTTCTTATCCGGTCTTTCCCCGGGCCTTTTCCTAGATTCAAAAACTCTTAACCAACATGCGAGTAGGCCATCCACGTGTCGAGAATCTACGGGGTGTAACACATATCTAGTGTAATCCCACAAGTGGATATGAGGAGGGTAGGATATATTGAAGTTCTTATCCATATCTTTGTGAGATAGAGAGATTGTTTTCGATAGATCTTCGGCTCAAAAGAGAAGTTTTCAATGCAACATTACAAGAAAAAAACATGACAGCAAAATAGCAAACCACAACGCGAATGAACCAACAAATAATAATACTTAGGCGATTACTAAATGCTACTACTAATAAAAAGTAGAGGAGATGAGACTAGTCCCCTGCCTCTCCCACGTAAAATGGGATAATAATCGGCTACACACTAACTTTTTACCCTAATCTTCGACCTCCATACCTTTTCTAGTTCCCCCTTTCTTTCTTTGGCCTTACCTATAGCTATCCTAACTCTGTATTATAACCAAATACAAAAAACTAGTACACCACATAATTAGATAGCACTGTACATAGTTTAGAATAAGAGCGATGAAAACTGAATTCAGAGCTCTAAGCAGATGAAGACTTCCAAGAAATACATAGAACTAATTCTCTGTTATTCCATAAATTCTTTCATATAGCACATTACGATCCTTAAAGACAACATCAAAAGGTTTGTATAATAGTATTTGAGACTAAATAAAAGAGGAAGAAGTATTCTTTCATTATACATATGAGTATATAATAAAATAGCCTAATTTAGAGCATTAATTCAACATTGGAAGGGGGGTGGGGGATAAATAAAACAAAACAAAATTAAGTAGGAGTAGGAATATCAATTATCATATGTACGGCACTCATCAGTTTCTGGATTTTCCTTGCAGTAATTTTCCAAAGGGTCATCCTGCTTCTTCTTGTCCCTTGCGTGACTAGCCGCTGCACTTGCCTCTTCCACCACATCCCAAGCCGCCGCGCATTCTCCGCTAGCCGGGTTCTCATTGCATGCTTCCTCTGCCCCCTTCACACTCTCAGCCACAAGGTCAGATAACTTATTATCTGGTGCTGCTGCACACACCAGCCCAAATTTACCTGCTGATTTCTTCCAACCATTATTAAGGCATGGGAACTTAAAATTGGGAGAGTTGGTCTTTTTGGCCATTACTATAGGAGTAGTAGTGAGACTAACACCAGAAATTGTTGCCATTTTCTGAAGATTTTTATTTTAATTTTATGAAAAATACTCTGTTTTACTCTTTTGTAGGATATGATATTTTAGGAATGATCATAAGGTGTTATATATAAGCAGAGGATGGAACGATTAGTGAGCACACATTTCTTATCATTTTTTATAACCAAAGAAATACATGCACGTCTTGAGAGATATTATTGTGGTAAAATATCTATATATTATTATGGTTGGTTTACTCTAAGATCTTTATGCTACAAAAGTACAAAATCTAAAGCATCAACCTTGATATTATTCCGTCTAATTTCTATTCTTCACAGAAAAAAAATTTCAATATTGATTCAATCAAACAAGACTTAGTTTCTTCTCAATTTGAAGTTGGTTTCATGTCCTTGTTAATCAGTTATTCAAATTGGACTTCATAATCACTAAAATTTAACTTCTATACACTATTCATTTTTAAAAAGAGTTTTATAATGTATGATTTAATTCTTAAGTTACTATTAATAATAAGTTGAAAAATAAGCAGATAACCTGACATCAAATATTAAATTAAATTAATAATGTACAATTTCTTCGTAATTTAATATCAATATATACATAAGTTAAATCCTAGGCGGCGACTCAAGTCTCAAACTTTCCATATTTTCAAGCACAATTGAGGCTGTAAAAAGTTAGAACTTGGAAAATTCAAGGTAGCTTCTTGGTTTTTCTTATAGGCCTCCACATACTTGTTATTCCATGATGTCGACATAGACACCTATTACTGTAAAACAAATGACACGATAGTAGTTTCATGATACGGTAAAGAAGAGTAGTTTCATGTGACACAGAGACTATTTTACAAAACATATTTGGAAATTTATGATTTTCTTTTTGAAGATTTAAATATTGTATATATTTTTAGATCTTGAAATATGCTAGCGCACAATTTAGTTAATTTTTCTATTTCGTTGTTATATAAGATTGCTTGGATTTCTATGAAATTAGTCACTGTTCAAATTTACACTATATATGATCCTTCATCGCGATCGCACAAGGTCCCTCACAATCGCAAAGTAAAAACTATGCCAGTCCTTTATGGTTGCGCCTAACCATCGTGATCGCATAGAGCAGTTGAACAACTGGTCAATTTTTTTGCTTTCCTCTTCGCTTGATCTAATCATCGCGTTCACATTGAGTCAAAGGATTTCATCGCGTTCACGTTGAATCAAAGGATTGACTTCCGCATTCATAGTCATCAAATTGTTATTGCCGAGAGCAATTTCTCATTTGCAATCAAAAATTGAGTTCTAAGCATGCCGAAGCACCCACGAACCCTTGGGTTTCAGCCTAACCATCTCGAAAATTCCAAAATGGTTTATAAACTCATTCAAAGCTTCAAAACATAATTCAAATAATAAATGCTCAAAATCAAAGATCGGTTTATTAGAAAAAGATAAATGTGAGAAATATTAATAGTTCAGTTGGTTGGCTATACGAACTTTCACTTTATTGGTAAGGATTTGATTCCCCACCTTATAATCTCCGCTCATATTTCCCACTATCCTACCCCCAACTTTAAAACAACTAAATAAATAAAAAAATGCAAAACCTGTGTAAGCCACTTCGGTCATCTCAATCCATCATCCTGTATATATTACTAATACAAATGAAATTGTGATCTAGATAAGATATGGAAAGAGAATAAGAAAATAAACAAGAGTAGAGTATCTTCTTTTCTTCTTTCTGCTCTCTCTTTTGCTTCTTTTGATTGGGCTTTTCTTTCTTCTTCTCCTTCTACCTCCTCCTCTTCTTCTTCTTCTTCTTCTTCTTCTTCTTTTGCTTTCGCTTCGTTTTCTGATTCTGTTTCTACATCTTCTTCTTCTTTTTCGCTTTTCCAAAAAAAACAGTAATGAAATGTTGGAATGAAGTAATACAAAGACATCATTTGTTGTTGATAGCAAGAATAAGATAATATAAAAATTTCAATAAACACAGTTTCTTAGGAAAGTGGTATAGACATTGCAATTCTAGTTCAATACCACAGAAGTAGGCTCATAATTACATAAAACATGGAAGCGCACGATAGCAGTAAACAGGGGTTTATTGTTGATGCAAAATGTGCATATTGAACATAAAGTAAAGGGATATAGCACTGAGTTTAAAATAAAAGATTATCTAAGACAGGTTATGTTAGGCATTTAGAATGCTATTTTCACACAAGACCAAACTAAAATAGAGGTTTGAGCTATGGAAGATTTGATGATAGAATATAATATAAACTAAAGAAGAACAAACACTTAATTTACCTGTGGAAATATCGGCAACCATAGAGCATGAGGTTGTCCGATCCGGTATTTGATTCTACATCTTTCTTAATTTTCAAAGCTGAAGCCTCCACAGACGCATTACTAAAGATCACATCAATTGATTTAAGCGTTTGAACATCACCGAAACAATAAGGGATCTTCTTAAGTCTCGAGCAAGATTTCACAACTAAAATCTCAAGCACAGGAAAGGATGATTCTAAGGCACGCCATTTCCTAAAATTATCTGCACTTTGCACTTTCAAGACTTTAAGTGCTTGGAACTCGGTTTCTGTCACATCCCATTCATTCTTCTCAAAGGTACACTTGTCGAATTTGAGCTTTTCAAGATTGGGTAGCTTTGCAATTGTTGATGTTGCACCTCTTGATACATGAGCCATGTAGAGAGCCAGCTTCTTGAGACTTGAAGGAAAGGAAAACTCAACAAACTTTGGTTTCACAAAAAGTAAAGACAAGAAGAGTGATTGAAGCTCCGTAAGATGTTGTAAACAATTCAGAGAGCAAATCTTAGAGCGACATTGAGGTACAAGGCTAAGTTCTTGAAGATTGGGAAATCTCTCCAGTAAACCTTCTGTTCCATCACCAACTTCATAGTAAATACCATTAAATGTCCTCAAATTCTCCAGTTTGCAAGGTTCTCCAAACTTGGTTATTCCCATTGGAAAATGAACTCCTACACTTACATGCCTTAGCTTTTTCATTTTCCATATAGTTGATGGCGCCCTTACTCCACATACTGTATTCACAAGTAAAGTTTCTAGATCTCTTAAGTGGACCACCCAATTGAATTCAAATTCTCTACAACACATTGACAGGTACCTAAGGAGATGTAGCGATTGCAATATCTTATACCAGCTATACTCTACATGGAAGTTTATCAAATCCAATACCCTTAGAAGTCTCAAGTGGCGCACCGATGAGAAAACACTAGTAGAGCTACGGTAAAGACCAAAGGTCTTGTCATTCGTAATGAGCAAGGACCTAAGACTTTGGGAGTTTCTTGTCAGGTACTCATTTATAGACATGTCTATTTTGTTTAAATTCTTACGAAGATTGCTATCAGCATAAATGCACAATCTATGTTCTCCACAAGCAGAAGGTTGATATTGGTTGTGTGATCCTACCACCTGCATAAACTTTTCCTCTTCAGCTTTGTTTAAGCAAAAGTCACGCACCTTATCATGGAGTTTGCAGTACTTCACCTTGCCATTAGAAGTTGTCTTTGAAACCATTAAAAGGCTGCTAGAAATTAGATCCATCAAGTAACCTTCAACCACCTCCTCCAGTCTTCTTTCATCACAACATTGGGCAAATCCTTCCCCCAACCAGAATAAGATCAATTGAGAAGCCCTAATCTCATAATCCTCTGGGAATCTCCCCAAATATAGAAGACAGGGTTTCAAATGATTTGGTAGATAGCGATAACTTAATTCTACTGCCTCATCACTCTTAGTTTCAACTGCACCATGGGACTTTAAACTGTTTGCGATTTCTGACCACTTTGAGACAATCTTTTCGTTCATTGCAATAATTCCACCAATCAAAATAATAACAAGAGGCAGTCCTTTACAGTACTCTGCAACTTGTACTCCAAGATCCCAGAATTCAGGAGGGCAAATTTTGTTTTGAAATACTTTTTTCTGCAACAATTTCCAACTCTCTGCCAAAGTTAGAAATCGAAGACAATATGGTTCACTATAGAGCTTGACTTGCATTGCTACTTGTTTAAGTCGAGTTGTTAATATTATTCGGCTTCCATATTTGTCATCTGGAAAAGATAATCTTAGATCATTCCATGCCACATCTTCCCATATATCATCCATTACAATGAGATATCTTTTTCTCTTTAAACTCTTGCGAAGCATATCAGCAATGTCACTGTCCATATCCATATCCATATCGGACTTAACACGTTCAACTTGCCTAAAGATGTCAAATAACAGCTTTCTCACATCATATGTTTGAGAGATAGTACACCATACTCGAACATCAAAGTGGAGAACCACGGATGGATGTTTGAATACCTTTTTGGCCAAAGTTGTTTTACCTAGGCCAGCCATACCAACAACTGATATAATATCCAACTCCTTTCTTCCAATGGTCAACATCTGAATTATCCTCTTAGCATCATCCTCAAAACCCACAGGTTCCTCTTCAATCATCTGTTGAGCTGATCCAAAAGTAGAAGGGTTCTCATACATATTATTCCTAATGGCCTCCATCCTTTCAAGCTTAGCTTGATCTCTTTTATGAAAATGCTAGAGCTGTTCAAAAGGCAATATATTTAACATACCGAAAAGGGTAAAATATGCATTATTTGTCAGACGATGACGACAGGTATATATGCATCAATTTTGCAATTCAGTCTAAATTAGCAAAGTTGAAGAACATNTTATATATATATATATTTTTTATTTGAGAACCTGTAAAAAGATATGGGGCCCCTCGAAAAAAGAATATTTAGTTGGAATCGGACATGAATTTACTAAATTAAAAAACTAAATTTTTTGTGAGTGAAATAGTGAAAATTGCTAGTTGAAAGTACAACCAAGCAATTTTTTTTTTCAAAATACTAAAGTCATGGCGAAACCACAATTTACTTACAGTACAAAAATATAAACAAATAGAGAGTAATAATAAACTTAACAGATCATAAAAGGGTTAATTAACATGAGCTTCTACATATGAAAGCAAATCTGACAGTATCTATTTCTCCAATGAGTTGAGAAAGTTGTATGATTGATTGAAAGAGGAGATGCAGAGATCTATTTGAAAGAAAGAAAGAAAGATAAAATATGACTCACAGTTCATCTTTGATAGATAGCATCCATTAAACAGAAACATTCAGATCTCAACCCCAAGAGAGAGCAGAAAGCTTTTAGACTGTGCTGGTGGAAGTTTAGTCAACGGTTGGAGAAAAGGAAAAGGGCATTTGACATTGAACCAATGATTCTGATTAAAAAAAAGAAAATTGTAGCGTAGAAGCAACTGTGAATTACTAGAAGTATAATATTAGGGGCGAAAATGATTTACATTCTGTGAATTACTACATAATAATAATAATGATTATGTAGCATGTTCTTTCACTGAAATTTAATACATGTATATAGTCCGCCTATGTATGTATCATATGTATCATATACTGAGACCTCTTATTTCCTTTATATCTGCCTTAATTTTAAGGAGACGTTTTAATTTTACGGGCTTTTATTGCCTCCTCTGAACCAATTCAAAATGGTATAAATCTAACCTTTTTTGTTCAATTCTAATTATAAGAAAAAAAAAATTACGTATCAATCATTGTCTGCCACGTGCCTAATTAATTTAATTTTTGTTTTACTTACTTTATCTTCTTTTTCTTTTTTTTTTCTTTTTTCTTTTTCTCTCTCCTCTTTTACTCTTATGCAAACTTCATCTTTTCTCCTCACCATAATCCATCTCTCTGCTTGTTGTTGCGGCCAACTTCCGGCGAAACTTATTAATAATGATTCATATTTCATGTTAATCAATTACTTCGCATTAGAACAATTCATTTGAATTAAAAAATATCTCATAAGCAAATTATTGAGTGAATCTTAAGCAACATTATCACATCACCACACACCATCACTGCTATAATCACTTCGTCGGCAATCATTATAGTCACTGCAAAAGTCATTATAGTTATAATAGATTAAAACTCCATTAAAATAAAATTTTGTAGTACTAATTAATCAAATAAAAACTTCATAACAAAAATAAATGTAGCCAATAATGTAAATGTGAATAGTGTCCAAAAAGATCAGGATTAGTTCCTTTTAAATTCTTATTAATTACATCCCCTTATCTCTCCTCCCTAATAATGAATTAATTTTAGTTGTTAATATTTTCTATCTTTTTTTCCTCATTAAGTTAGGAATTAAGTAGTAAAATATCTTTTTCGTTTTTTCTCAAAGAGCATATTCTGACTTATTTTAATGGTATGAATGAAGTATAGTAATATTTTCTTATAAATGTATGACTGTGATTTATTATAAAGGAATTTTCATGAATAACGAGATTTTGGAGCTTATTTATCATATCTAGCGATACTTTTCATTTTTACAAAATGTAGCAATATTTTTACTCGTGATACAGTGTGTCAAACAAATTAGGAGATTGTATCTGAGATAAGTTGCAGCTAAAATTGCTGAAATCACGATAGAATCATTTAAAAAAATAGAAGCGTAATACAAGAGAGCAAATCACGCAATCTCTATTTTAAGAGTCATACATATCTCTAATTCAAAAATAGACCACAAAAATTAAATTCTCTCTTCTTCAACGTCTTTGAACAAGAAAAATCAAACATTAATCTATACGTAAAGGATCATTGATATCCGGTCGAAAGTATATATTTAAATTACATTATTGCCTCATATCTTGTGCATAATTGTGTTGTTACATTGTTATTTTGGGTGTTTTGAACTAATTTTGAGTTTCATATGTGTAGAAATTATGTTCGATGAACATGATCAAAAGAAGGAGATTTTGACTTGATTTGAAGCAAAAGAATGAAGATTGAAGGGTGGTCGGGCTCGTCTATGGTCCTCTTTTCACGAAACGGATAGACGAGCCAAGAAACAAGATAAATTGTGGAGTTGGCTAGGCTCATTTATGGTCCTCGTGAAGCGAGAGAGGGTAGACGACCAAGCAAAAATCATCCAGCGTGTTTTATTTAGCGTCTGCGATTTCCTATACATCCTAACTAGATTGTATAAATACCCTAGAAAATATATTGAAAAGGAGACATATATCAGTCTATTTCTGCNGTCTATTTCTGCATTTGAATATACATATATCAGTCTATTTCTGTTTGGATGATTCAAATTGAGGAGAAAATTTTAAGAATTGTGGGTGTACATGTCAGAATTGTGATTTTCTCATGTAGTATGAATTCATCCGTCAAAGGTGATTTTGTGCTTCGATACTATATTTACAATTTATATTTATATATACAATCAATGATGACTCAAGCAATTGGTTATCTCAATAATAAGTGTAATAAAAAAAAGAGAGAAGAAACTAATACATTATTTCACTCTAAAATAGATACACAAATAAATAAATAAATACATTATTTTTTCTGATAAAGAAAAAGATCGATACAGTATTATATATCTGTATGTACAGTCAATGATTGTTCAAGTAATTAGCTGTATTAAAAAAAAAGGAAAAGAGACTGATATATGGTATCATTAATATGAAACAACAAAACATGTATCATATAATGTGATAACGTACTAAGATACAAGATGAAGATTGTCTATATCATTCTGTATCAGTCTATTATCGACTGATATATTTCAGTATGTTATATATTTAATTGATATTGTCAGTATCAAAAGCATCTTGAAATCAAGATACAAAATAAAGACAGTTTGTATAAATATGTATCAGTCTGATAACAATTGATTAGTGGGGCAAATGAGCGAGCTAGTCAAGTTTAGGTGGGTTGAAAACGAGTCAACATAAAATGAGTAACATTTAGACCTATTCACATTTCATATGGGTAAAAGTTTTTATATATACCCCTTATTTAATAAAAAAGTCTATATCTAACTTAAATGACCCATTTCCTAATTTAACTCGGTAGCCCGTCCAACCCGCATAGCATAGTAACACTAACCAAATAAATAACCCTAGTACGGTAATTTTGTTTTCAATAATCAGGAAGAAGAAAAAGCTGAAAAGAACATCAGTTTCTTCATAATCCTTTTCCAACTTCCACCAATTCAACTATTTGCTAGCTAAATTAGGAAAAAAAATACCCAAAAGCTCAAAACTTTGTATACTAACAAATTCAAAGAAGAGCATGAGCATCTTTTATCTTATCCTTTTTAAAATTACTACTAATAATTAAAAATTTCATTTTTATTGGATCAACACCAAGAATCCATCCCACCCAGTTCATACAATCTCAAAGAACAAAAATACAAGTTCTCAAAATCACTTTTAATCCCATAATTTTAAAAAAAATAATATTTTTCTCCTATCTCACTCCCTAATTACAAGTCAAACTCACAAATCTTGAACAAAAATCTGATCAAATGAAAAAAAAAACAATAATTTTGGCAAATGAACAGAGGAGAACCAATTATCCAATCAAGAGCAAAATGATTAAGGGAAAAGAAAAATTACCTAGGATTTGACAATAAGAAGAAAGGACCGCCCTCGTTAGAGATGCTACTACTAGAGAGCAAATGTATGGTGGCTGTGGAACCTCTCCTCACTCTCAAATCTCCATTAACGACCTTACAGTGTTCAGAGAATGTAACCCATATGGGGGTTGTTTGTTTGGTTAGTGTTAGTACAGTAAGCGGGTCAGGCGAGTTAGATTAAGAAATGGGTCATTTAGGGTAGATATGAACTTTTCTTGATGGGTATATATAAAAACTTTCATAACGGCAAGGCAAATATAGCCGGATAGTATGAGGAAGGATAAATTTAACCAATTTTCGAAAGTAGAGGGGTAAATTTAGCCCTTATTCCTATTTTAAAACTATAGCTATATATTGTAAATATAGTAGCTATGTTTGCCTCACAAAAATTTGACCAAACAGGCTATAAGTAAAATAATATCTGGGGTCATTAGATATTATGCCATTCAAAAACTAAAGCATAAGCATGAAAGTTGGATCCACATATTCTCGTTCACCTTGAATTACATAGCATACCGATTTCTAGAGTTATAGTCAAGCTGTTGCCTCAAAAGTTGGACACTGAGAAGAAAACTAGGATGAGGTATCTGTAGAAGGAGGAAATTCTAATGAAACAGTGGAATGAATGTGCTTAATTTGAACTCAAAGTTTCCATGGGGCATTTTTGCTTCCTTTACCTGGACACTTTTATTTGCATTCCTTTTCTTTTAGGAAATGATTTCAGATCCCTTTATCTCTAGCATCTATATCCAATTAACATTTTAATATAAACCTCAAATCCCCTCCCTGTTCTGATGACCTCAAACAAAAATTGTCCTCGTGTTTTGAGACAAAAGTAGTAGGACAAATGAGGGCACAACTGCTCTCTTTGACAGCAGTTTTGGTTTTGAGTTTCATAGGTATGTATATCTACGTACGCTCAGCTCAAACTGATTCTGTTCAATAGAGGCAAATAAATGTAATTTTATATATATATATGTGTATATATTTTTAATTTTTTTCCCTCATATATATATACATCGTCCCATAGAACCCCTTAGATCCACCTTGACTGTGGAGTAAAGTGCAATCTGATGCCTCTGGGATTTCCAAGTTTCTGTTTTTCTTTTTCCTCCTTCCCTTTTGAGCTATCTACTTGGGCTATTTACCTTTAATCCACATGCTTATACATGCACCATCAATTTTACTACACTCAAGATGGTATAATGCACAAGTTTGTACTTCCTTCATCACAAAATAAGTATAGCTTTAACAGAAAAAGAAAATTGTTCCAAACTAATTGTCTTAAGAATTCAAGACAAGAAATAACATTTGTTTCTAACTACACCTTGTATTAAAGAACTATTTCTTCTCAATAGTACTCAATTCTCAAGAAACATCAAAGAGTGAAAACTATACTTTCTATTTGTTATTTTTACTAGAGTCACTAGTCACCCTTCGTTAACTAATATGACAATTATAGGCTATTAAGTAGGGTATAATGGACAAATAAAATCTATATAGGCAAAATCAGTTATTGGGATTAAATTTTTGTCAGGTTAATTCCTTATGTTTGCTATGAATCTACAAGTCAGATTTATATGCTAGTTAGAATATGTCGAGAACTTTTAGTGTTAGAGAAATTAATTTTGATAATATTGAACCGAGAATGGACTTAAATGGATAATTAATGAGAATTCATATAGTCAACCTCAACTTGCTTGAAATTGAGACGTAATTATTGTTGTTACAGTAATCTTTTAAAATTTTCCACTTGTATTATATATCTTTTATGTCCTTGTGAGTTGATCGTCAGCAAAGATGTCAAGTTGAGCATTTCAATGATCATGTTCTCATGTTTATCTTCTGCAGCTGAAAAATGCAGGCAATTGGTCGGAGAAGAATCGGCTTCAAGGAGCAAGACAGAAAGATTCACATTCATAAACTGCTTTGACATGAGTTATGGAACCATAGGCTGCATACTCAAGGAAGTGGTGAAGATTTATTTATACTACATTAGAGCAATTCACGTGCACAAGGTGAGGAATGAAGCAACAAAAGCAGCAGTCCAAGAGAACCTGTCCAAAGGACAGAGTCTTGAAGAT
This sequence comes from Datura stramonium, assembly GCA_018107945.1. NCBI lineage: Eukaryota > Viridiplantae > Streptophyta > Magnoliopsida > Solanales > Solanaceae > Datura > Datura stramonium. The sequence continues at coordinate 23,091 of JACEIK010004939.1, forward strand.
GCAGTGAAAACAGGGCAGAAAGTTGGAAATGCTGCGGCGAAAAGAGCATCTTTACAAGCAAAGCACATCATGGGGCCAATTGTGTCATCTGGATGGGACTTTTTTGAGACTGTATATGTTGGTGGCACATTGGCCGAGGCAATTATAAGAAGTTTTGGCACATTGTTTGGGTCATATATTGGAGGAATTATTGGGGAAGGGAAAACTAGGTGGTTGGGTTTTCTTTTGGGAAGCCAATTGGGTAGTTGGATTGGTGGGAGGTTGGGTCTAATGTTGTATGATGTGGGAAATGGGCTGCAGTTTCTGCTTCACCTCACCAGGACTAATAAGAGTGATGGAGAAAGCACTTCACTCTTGTTGATTTCTAGCTAGTGAAAAACCTTCACTTTGTAAAGCTTAATATTCCTCAACTGTGTCAAGGTTTAAATTTTTTAAAAAGAAATTTCCATTATATCAAGAATTCTGAAAACGAGGAACAATGAGAATTGAACTCACACTTATTACGTGGAAGACTTACACCGATATCATTGGACTATAAGCATTTAATCCTTATTCAATGTAGCAATTTAATGTTAAAAGCCTTTTACTTTGACAAAAGTTTGATCTCCTCTCAATTGAGTTATAGCCATATTGTCACATGACTCTTTACCTCTTTCCCAAAATTCATTTTTCTTTCTTATTGTCTTTTTTTGTTTATTTTCTTATTTTTAAGGCAAGTGAGAAATCACAATTGATCATCTAAGATGTTTCGTGTTTTTAATTTCATAACTAATGATGTCTTATCCTTTAGTTATTTGAGAAGAATAATTCATATATTTCTTCCTAAATAAAAGAGGCATCATAAAGCTTTAGATATAATGCGACAAAATACTTAATAAATCCTGTAAAAAGATAGTGGCAAATGACATTAGTGGCTATTGGCTAACATTCACAATATAAAGGAATCTCGAGTCTAGACTAACATTCACAACACAGTGTTGAAAGAGTTGGAATTTAAATGATTCTTTTTTCTTTTCAAAATTCTGTGCATTTCCCACTCCCACTTAAAAAAATAATATCTTGACAAAATAAGGCATCTCATGCCTTAATCCAAATAGAAAAATCTTTAAAAAAAGGAAAAAAACTTTGGAATCTCTCAAATGGATGGATTGAATGATTGAAATGTACGAACCGGTCGCCATGAGCCTTCCCAAAGTCTATCATCGTTTCTCTTTACTCTCTCTACACTCTCCCCATTTTCTTCCCAAAACCCTCTTCTTCTCAACTTCTTCTCTATCCTCTCTCCCTCTCGCTGTCAAACGCCTTCACTCGCCGCCGTTGCTCCGCGCTCATCCTAGAAGATTCGTCGCCGGCAAGCAATTCAACGCCAAAACCACCATGGCTTCCTCCAGATTTCACCATCTCGTCCCCGTCAACGCCCTTACTGCTGAGGACGGTGGCAATGGCACTGGCTCTAATGGAGCTGCTGATGCTACTGCTTCTGTTGATTATGATGACGGTATTTTGGAACACTCTTCTTGAATAAATTCAGTTCGGTTAATCAAGGTTCCTTTGTTTTTTTTCTTCTTTCTAATGCTGCTAGTTGACCTTAATTCGTGATATTAGCTACTTGGGACTAAGCTAGTTATCCCTGCATAGATAGGTATGAGATTTAGAGAACTTTACTTTGTCTTGCAAGATAATTCTTTTAGTACTGAACTGAAATGGACCTGAATAATCAGTCAGTAAATAATGAATTCCGTTCTTCAGACGTTAGGACAGGGCTAAGTCCATAATCTTGATGGAGATTAGGAGGAACTTTGAGGTATATAAGAAGTTTGGTAACATTCTCATAGGTGAAGCCAATGAATCCTGTTTTAGTTAAAAAAAAAAAAAAAGAGGATAAAATAAGACAACCGCTGTAATACTGCTATTTAACCTTTTAGTGTATATATTGGGGTTAGACTAGTTGTTCACGAAGATAAGTGTGGGATCTAGAATGTTTCTAGTTTGATTTTAAAAAAAAGCTCTTTTTATTGGAATGGAATTGACCTGATTTGAGCAGAATCAATGTAGGGGATTTGTGTAACCAATCCAAACTGGTTTGGATTGCGACATTGTTGATCTATATTAGCCATTTAATTCTTGAAGAATTTTATGGGATTTGGGTCTGATACTCTTTGATTTTCATTCCTGCAAGTTGGTAACATCTAAAAATTCTTTGAGTGTACTAATGAAGAAATTATTGCCTTGCATCCTAAAATGTGAAACATAGAGAAAAGGAGAAATCTTTTCCAAATTACACATGCACTATATTCCATATCTTAGGGCGTAAGGCAACTCACATTTAAACAAACTCCTTATTATGAAAGGATGTGCTTTTGGTTCTTTATCTCTAAGGCAATTTAACTTTCTATTGAAGTAACATAGGCTGAAAGTTAATGATAGGTGGGAAGTTTGGCGACAGGCGTTAGAGTGTGAAGGTTTCACGTTAAGCAGGACTAAGACAGAGTACCTGGAGTGCAAGTTCGGTGATATGATGCATGAAACAGAGGTGGAAATGAAGATCGATGCACAAGTCATATCTAAGAAAGGAAGTTTTAAGTATCTTGGATCCATGATCCAAGAAAACGAGGAGATCGATGAGGATATGGTAGATCTTATTGGAGCAGGGTGGGTGAAATGAAGGCTAGCATCCGAGGTACTGTATGATATGAATGTGTCATAAAGGTTTAAAGGTATATTCTATCGAGCGGTGGTTAGATTGACACTTTTGTATGAATGTAGTAGAGATGAGAATGTTCAGATGGATGTGTGGGCATACTAGGAGAGATAAGATCATGAACAAAGTCATAGGGGGTAAAGTGGGAGTGACCTCAGTGGCGGACAAGATGAGAGAAGCGAATTGAGATGGTTAGGGAATGTGCAGAGGAGGTGCATGGATGCGTCAGTAAGGAGGTGGTAGAGGTTGACTGTAACAGGAGTTAGGAGAGGCAGAGGTAGGCCGAAGAAGAACTTGGGGGAGGTGATTAGACAGGACATGACATATCTTCAGGTCACTAAGGACATTGACCCTGGACAGGAAGGTGTGAAGGTCAAGGATTAGGCTCAAAGGTTAGTGGTAGCCAAGTATTGTCGCGCTTTGTGTGAGAGAGATAGGCGGCTAGCCCCTTCTCTTCTTCTCCTTATTGGTAGTATTATTTAGTAATCGTGTAGTTTCCTTTTCTTCAATGTGTATTACAATCATTTGGCTATTCTTTTTATTCATTTGCTTTGTACCTTGTGATTTTATTGTCATTTTCTTGCTACCATGCTTCAAGTTCTTTTCTTTTCTCGAGCCGAGGGTCTATCAAAAACAGTCTCTCTACCCCACAAAGGTAGGGATAAGATTTGCGTACTTCCTATCCTCATCAGATTCCACTTGTGAGATTACACTGTGTATGTTGTTGTTGTTAACATAGCTAAAGCCTCCTTCATTGGATGAGCTGGAAAGCTTTGGATCTTAAATGCAGATTTTCCTCACTGTTTTAGTGCTTGTAAATAATAATAAAGTTATTCACTTTTAAACATGCCATCCGTAAAGCCTGCCCCTTTGCCTCATGTATTTACTACCACTGTCACTGCACAAG
>JACEIK010004939.1:63176-86204 GCA_018107945.1 Datura stramonium
ATTTATAAGAGGAATTATCAATAAATATATAACTGAGAAATTTATAATAACTCTTTAGACTACTTGACTAAAGTTATCACAAATTAATAGCATAATTTTTTAATTCCTCAAGCCGTAAAACATTTGGACTAAATAATTAACGGCGTAAAAGAGCAATTTTTAAAAACCTGACATCTTATTGTTTCTATTGAAAAATATAAATTGTCTAATAATTAATATTATTCTAGATGGATAGAGAATAATATGCAGTCACACAATTACCTCACTCAAATATTAAATTCTGAATAAAAATAATATTATTCTACTAAAAATATTTACATATAAATATTTATTTTAAAAACTATTAAAGTTGAACATATTCATTTCGTTTTTTAATATTTCGTGTTCTTTGATAACGTAAAGTACTTATTATAATTCATTTGATATTGCATATGATTTAAGAGTAGATTTAATTTTGAACTAACACATTAAACATCATATAAAAATAAGTTATAACTTAAAACGTAAAGAAAACGATTTCATAAACATAATGAAATTAAAATCTAAGAGAGAGAGCTTTATGATCAAAACCACTACACTACCGGTACAAGGAAAACAAAAAAAAAATAAATACAACAATACTTTTTTAAAACTTTTGAGAAGACAAGAGGCTTGTGTATAACGCACGGAAACATCAGGGACGTCTCCGCAACTAAAATATCTTTAAAATACTTGTACCTGGCAATGGCATCAATTCTAGACGAGGGAAAATGGCGGGAAAGGAGGGCAGTAGCAAAAATACGGCACCGATTTCTAAATCGGTGAAAATGGAGGATGAAAAATCGGAGGTATCATGGAGGAAAGAAGTTGACACGAATCTCAAGAGGCTCCATTCTATGCTATTTGGAGCAGAAGTAGCTCTCGAAAGGAAGGATTTCAGTTCCGCAACAGTACTTGGACTAGGACTCATCGGCTTCCTCGATTCCCATTCTCATTCAGATGTTGACGATGCCTTCATTCGTCCTATTCGTTGTGAAGCCCTGTCGAATTTTGATTCTGCTCGACGTTCCCTCATTACTGAATCCGATCGGTACACTTTGTTTCTATTTGAATTATGCAAAATACGGTTTATATTTTTCGTAATTTCTATAAATGCTGTAAATAGATATTCAGAAATTGATGTCCTAGTTCCAACCATAAATTAGATGCACTGAATTTCGTACCTCCGTCATTCGTTTGGACGGACTGTAGTATTTGTATTATATAGACTAGATGTTTTGCTTCACCCTAAGCTAGTTTGAGAATATAGACTAAAATGAACGCGTCAATTTGGAAGTTAATTTCTGACTTTAAAAAGTATTTGATTTCTCAAAGGGCATTTTGATGCTATTTAGTTCTCATCTCATGAGTCTGTATCCTTTCAGAGATTTCAGAAAAGTTGCTCGCAGACCTGTTTCTTTTATGTTAGACTTGCAAAAACTTTTGAAATATCAGCACGTTTTAGTAAAATTGAGGCGAAAATTTGAAGAATGATGTGATTCTATTTTTCCTGTTAATCTAATTTTTCTGTTAGCCTTGCAAAAACTTTTGAAATACCAGCATTGTTTAGGAAAATTGAGGCAAAAACATGAAGAATAATGTGATTCTATTTTTCCTGTTAATCTAATTTTCTGTTAGCCTTGCAAAAACTTTTAAATATCAGCGTGGTTTAGTAAAATCGAGGCGAAAACATGAAAAATGATGTGATTCTATTTTTTCTTTTAATTGTATTTTCTGTTAGCTTGCAAAAACTTTTGAAATATCAACTAGGTGTAGTAAAATTGAGGTGAAAACGTGAAGAATGATGTGATTCTATTTTTCCTTTTAATAAATTTCTGTTAAACTTGCAAAAACTTTTGAAAATTATCAGCGCGGTTTAGTAAAATTGAGGAGAAAACATGAAGAATGATGTGATTCCTTTGTTCCTTCATTCTCTTCCATTTTAAAAGCTATCATTTGTCAAATGAACCAACAGTAAATTGGTTCATTCTAAATAAAAAGTCAATTGAAGTATATCGTGATTTTACTTCAGTGAAATATTAATCCTCTAAAAAGGATACCTTACTTCAATTGCATCATTTATTCTCTTCTCACAACTTGAAGACAAACAGAATAGTACAAGTATTCCTTGGTTTGTTATTCTTTTTTATTTTTACAATTTAGAACCTGATAAGAATCATTTTGTTCATCATTTCACAATTCACTTATATTAGCAATATAGATAATTTGATGAGCCAATACGTTCTTACATGTTGAAGTTGCTGATCTTCACTATATATCTTCAGCCACGCCTTTGAACAAGCAGGGAGAGATCCAGGCTGCATATTCACCAAAGGAAAAGATATTGATATTGAAAAGATTAAGCAGTCTAAGTACTTTCTTTCTCTTTTTCAGCAACATGAAGGCACAGCTACAGGAAAACAGGTGTGTGGACCAAATAATTTGTTTATATCCCTTTTCTTTTCTGTCACCAACACCGAGAATCCTATTTACATACTTATTGTTTTTTCTTTGCTTTTCCCTTTATCTTGAATTCACTATATCTATAAGAACTTTATTCAAGTTACTTTCCATTGCTTGTGAATAAAGAGTGATTGTTTTGAGAATACATGAAGTCATTTAAAGTGTATTATCTTGCAGGGAAATCAATTAACCATGAATGCCAATGTGGGTAGCAGGATCTTGAAAACACCTGCACACACTAGTCCAAGAGATTTCTCCTTGATGAAAAATAGAAGCTTTGCAAATGATAGTAGCCCAGAGGTTCTCCCTGTTGAAAGGTTTCACTCAAAGCACAACTACCCAAAGCATCACGCTGTGGACATTAAAGATGAAGAGGAAGAAAGAACCTGCGTCAATGGTTCCAAAACAAGACGGTTGCACAGGGAAAGCAGTGGCTCTAGAGATGAAAACATTTCATCCCCCTTGTGCACTGAAGAAACTGATGTTGATGCTTCTCCAAATGGATTTGTCACTGCTAGAACAAAACTGGTACCTCTTGCAATTTTCATGGAAGCTTCTTGAATGTTGAGTTACGTATGTTATCATAGCCGCAAGCCTACAACTTTCTGAAACAATATGTTTTAGGCTTTTATTTTGTCTAATTAAGACTGTCTGACTTGTTTGCTTAAATGCACAGAAAAAAAATTCCTTGGCCGTCAACCCATTTATTTTTGTTCACATTTATTCTTAATCCCAAAAAGTTATGTGAAAGCCCAATCAAGAAACATAAGGGTCTGATTCATAGTTCTTGAATCCCCAGTTTAAAACCCATAAGTACTCAGGTGGACCCTTCCCAGAGGAGGGAATGAGTAAATGCAATGCGATAAATGCTTTTCCTATTTATGAGAAACTTTATATGCTATATAAGGTCAAATTTTAGATTAAGAGGAAGAAGAGTATACTTTAATAACGACTAAGAAGATTGGTGTAACAGGAGAGAATTTTATGGGCTTAGATTTTGATAGAAGAAAGATGGCTGATCAACTCCATAAACCCGAGGGAATGCTTCACCACTTGTTATTTCTTTAATGCCTTTTCTTTTTCAGAAAAAAGCTTCTCTCCATAAAAACAAAAGAACAAAGCTATACAGCTTTCTCTCAACTGAGTTTTTTCAGTTAATTTCTGTACTGACTACTGAAAGTGCTGCTATGTCCGTGGTTTTATTTGTTCTTGATGCATGACTCTTAGAGTTCTTTAGAGACATTGTATAATGAAACTTACCGTGACTCCTAATTGTCAGGTTAAAATGTTTTTCAATCAATGCAGTATTTCCAATCTATTGCTAGTGTAAATGTCAGTGTAATGTGTATGCATCCATGATTCCAAACATGAAGGTCGTAGCTGTTAGCAAGTGTATCTATTGCCGTAAACATCTATATTTTTCCTCGAAACTGGCATGGGTGAACGATGTCATACATTTTAGCATCAAACAGAAGCACTCGTTATGTAAAAAGAGAACTGATTGATTTTCAGAAAGCAATTATATAATCTGATAAATGTTTTTTTAAAATTGAGCAACAAATCTGAGCTGTAGTATCAATTTGCTTTGTTTTATTAAGGACTGCCGTTCTTGAAACTTCTCAGATTGTAAATCTTTTTTTTTTTTGGGTGTTTGTGTGTGTGTGTCCATTCTGATCATTTCATGCTGTAGGAAATGGACACAAGACAAAGGCAAGGGTTGAGTAGATCACCAAATGCTTCAATCTCGCCGCAATACGATAACACCTTGATGAACAAAGGCTGTGGAGTCAGGTCCTATGGTTTTCCACGCCGTGGCATACGGGGAAATTTTGTTCCTCCTATCAGAGGTAGTGGCAATAATGGAGGCAATGTTACTTCGCGCAATGCTGGGAAAGGAGAAGATACATTAGATGATTCAACAAGGAGATGGTTAGTTGACTTCGCTTGTTTTGTCTCAGTAGAGATCTACTTTGAGCTAACTATGCTATTTAATTCAAGTTATATTAGCTTAGTCCATTTTACAAAAGATGGTCACAAGAAGATCTAGAAAGGTGCTTCATAATGCGAAATGCTCATCTTAATTCTTCATATTCTGTACCATTCAGTTTGGAAATGTTAGTTGGTCCTGATGGTGAGCTTCCTGAGAAATTGAGGAATATAGAGCCTCGACTTATTGAGCATATCAGCAATGAGATTATGTACCGGGATCCCAATGTGCGGTGGAATGACATTGCTGGCTTGGAACATGCTAAAAAATGTGTGACTGAGATGGTCATCTGGCCATTATTACGTCCAGACATATTCAAAGGTTGCCGATCTCCAGGGCGAGGTCTTCTTCTGTTTGGTCCACCAGTAAGTTCTGAGCTCACCTGGTCAAGACAGATTTAAAGAAGCAGTTTTCCTTACAACTCTCTCATGCTTTAGGGAACTGGCAAAACAATGATAGGGAAAGCTATTGCTGGCGAGGCAAAAGCAACCTTCTTTTACATATCTGCCAGCTCTTTGACAAGCAAGTGGGTATGTCGTATTTTTGTTTATATATGTTATTCTATGAAACTGAAACATACTTGATCCCTTTTCTCGATAGAAAATGAGGATGAAACCCCCAACTTCCTGCAAGATGTTTAACTATTGATACGAACTGCCATAAATAAGTTAATGGGGACACCACTGTTTTTAAGATATGAATTCATCTCCTTGATCTCAAATCTTACAGGAAAAATAATCTCTTTGTAGGCAGCACAAACATTTTACCTTGCATACAATTTTATAGTCAGCAGCTCCTTAAGAGGTTTATGATGCGAAAACACCAAGTGAATAAATATTAAACAGGAGATCTCCCAAGTCATTTGGAGTCTTAGCTGTAAAATTTCATGTAATTCACACTTGGGAATTTGATAAGAAATGACAAGGAAATTTAAGGGATTGGGCAAGAGTGCATGATAGCTGGAGTTTTGATTAGGTCTTATTTGCAGTTATTATAGGTAGTTTAAGACAGTTCAATATTTTGCTTGATCTGGATTACTAAAATCTAGTGCATGAGACTTGTGTTCCAGCTGTCTTATTCAAGATATCTATTTAAAGGTGGATGGAACTATCTTGACAGATGATTTTGAATTCATGATTGTAGATTGGAGAGGGGGAAAAGTTGGTGAGGGCACTTTTTGGAGTTGCCAGTTGTCGTCAGCCAGCTGTTATTTTTGTTGATGAAATAGATTCTCTGTTGTCGCAGGTATGTAACTCTCTGATACTTCAGTGTGAAGAGAACTCTTTTCCTTAGTGCATGATTTCTGCATACTGAATGGGATGCAATATTTTGAAGAAGAGAGCATATCTTGCAAATTGCTTGCTTCCTTCCTTTTCTGACAAATGGAAATGTTGGATTTAATCAGAATTGTGGTTGAGTCATGTACTGACAAGGAATTTACTTCTCTTGTCAACTCATTTAACTGATATAGAAATTGGTATTATGCCTACTTTTGACTCCCTACTGATTTGGGATATTTAGCATTTTGGAGAAAATAATTTAGAATCATTAGGAAAAAGGAAACGAAAGGGCTACCAGAAACATAAATGATTTAAAGTAGAGAATTCAGTGTTCTCTACTTGTGAATTTCTGGAGTCACATTGTGGTTGAAAACTTGACAAGGCTGCAGCACAAGTTAGAAGGCAAGCATAAATAATGCATGTATAGGAGTCCATATTAGAGAATATATTTTTAGTTTTTGGCTGGACCTTGCCAAGTAGGGACATAGAGACCTTTCTAAATGACTTTACATGGTTGCAGCGCAAGTCAGAAGGTGAACACGAATCTAGTAGGCGCCTGAAGACACAATTTCTGATTGAGATGGAAGGCTTTGACAGTGTGAGCGAACAAATACTTCTTATAGGTGATTTCCGGATCCCTCTGCACTTCAGCATGTTAAGAAAGAAGCAGATTCCCACTTAAAAACCAAGTAATCAGTTCCATTCACAAACTTATGCCAGTCAAAAACTCCTTTGTTGCTTTGTTTGCCCAAGAGGTGTGTTGTGGATGAATCCATGAGGTGTAGTTTGTATATTGAGCAATTCAACGAGAAATTTAAACTTGCCAGGTTCCTTTTTACTACAGAAAAATCCTTAATTTGGTTACTTGCAGAAGAAAATTTGATGGTATCATCTATGGAAACAGGTGCAACAAACAGGCCCCAAGAACTTGATGAGGCTGCAAGGAGACGGCTTACTAAAAGGCTTTATGTTCCACTTCCTTCCTCAGGTGCAAGCTAGAGCCTCTCTCTTTTTTTTTTCTTTATCAGGAGACTACTGTCAGCAGTATAGTGAACCATATCTCTTGGAATACAGAAGCAAGAGCTTGGATTGTCAAGAGTCTATTGGAGAAGGATGGGTTGTTTAAGCTTTCAGATGAGGATATTGTCTCCATTTGCAAATTAACAGAAGGTATTCGCAACTCATGTTGCTAACATTAATAAAAACACCAAGTCCCATCTGATGAGGCCGTAGTTTTTTCCATAGTTCCTATTTTCCCTTTTTCCTTTTATTTGTGAATTTTTTATTTATCACGTTTTGTTTAAATTTTTAGGCTATTCTGGGTCTGACATGAAGAATTTGGTGAAGGATGCTTCCATGGGTCCACTAAGGGAAGCTCTTAGGCACGGTATTGAAATTACAAAGCTAAAGAAGGAGGATATGAGGCCTGTAACTCTTCAGGTAATTTGCAGGCACGCAAAAACAGAAAAGTTAGATGCTGCAAGGAAAGCAAAAGAAAAGAACTAAGGCAGTTGCATATTAGTCCATAATTTTCTCATCCCAACATTTTCAATGTCATTTTGCACAGGACTTTGAGAGTGCCTTACAAGAGGTAAGGCCTTCTGTGTCTTTGAATGAACTTGGTGCATACGAGGACTGGAACAAACAGTTTGGAAGCTTAGCACTTTAAGAGCCAGAGGAATAATTACATCAGAGGAAATAATGTAAGTTGCATGAGTTTTACATTTCTTGTGAGAGTGCTAAGAGATGATCCATGTATTTCTCTTTTCATGTTCAGCTATATGAGGGACGCATAAATTCGTCTGCTACATAAATGATCCGTCCAGATAAAGAAGACTCTTCCAATATGCCAGAGAATGTAGGTATTTTGCAGCATTAGGATGTCAATTGTTCAAGTTTTTGTTTTCTTCTTCCGATTGCTAAATCATTCTCAAAATAGTTGTTAGCCTACCGGGACTTGTTCTTCTTCTTGTTAAAGAGAAAAAAGATTTAACTTTTTTACTTCAGATAGAAAATTGACGAAGGAAACCTTTGGAAAGAACAAAAAAATTGTTTGCGCGAGCAATACATATTTTTCTTCAATAGTTGCAAATTGAAAATCACTTCAACTGGAAATTGAGGTTTTTGTGCAGCATCCCTTTGTGGTTTGTCGAGGATCTGGAGATGGAAATACAAGCCATAAGTAAAAGTGATATCAGTAGAAGTAAAAGGGTAGCCCATCATGCCCCACGTTATATTGGAAAATGATATTTGTAAAATTCAGTACAAATCTGCTGTTTATATGTACTCGAGTAAATATCTATTTATGCTCGTAGCCGCCAGGAATCTGCTTCGAGATTGGCAAGGTACCTGGCCTGCAGGTTTGGATTAAACAAGTTTTATGAGTTTAAATAAGTCAATAAAGAATTGCGTCTATTATGCACTTCTTGCACCAACAAAAAATATAATTGATTATGGCATCTGGCTTGGTTGCAATTTAATAACCAATAGTTAGCAATGTAAACCTTGAAAATAATTTTATAGCGTGAAGATAACGCATGTGTCTTCCAACTTGATAAGAATACAGTAATAAAAAAAAAGGAACACCACGCAGTTGATGCAAGTTGGAATATAAGAGTATTATTCTAACAAATAGTAACAAATTTATTTAACAACGAACGGAAATCAGATTGATTTTCAACTCTAACCTAGTTGGTACTTAAACTTTAGAGACTTGTGTGTGTGCGCGCGTGTGTGTGTATATATATATATATATGTATGTATTCGATATTTTCAATATATATATATGTATGTATTCGATATTTTCATTTCCTTCCACCTTGGTACCAAAGTTTAGAGAACTGTGTGTTACATCCAGGGTGTAGGCTCGGGGTGTGACACCCCTGACCCTTCCTTCTTTTTGGTATTGTAGTCTCAGTATGCGGCTATACCTTTCGGTTTTATGTAAATATATCTTCTTATACACATTATTTATTTTATTACTCGTAAAACATATGTTTCAAGAAGGGAGTCAAGAGTAGAAAAAATGAACAAGAAATATGGCACAAAATGTTTTACCTCCTAAAACAAATTTCTCTTGGTTTCATCCTTAGGACAATGAAGGATTTCAATTTCTTCATTTTTTTTCTTCTCTAGTTAGTTCTTTTGCTCAGTAGCTTCTTGGTTCCAGCCGAAGTGTAAAGAAAATGAAAGCTCTATTATCGTTGTGGAAAGATCGTGGGTTAACTAGCACACAACCACATACAAAACAAATAGAGAAGCAAAATAACACAAGGATTTAACAAGGTTTGGCTAAGCTTAATCCTCGGGGCAAAAGCAGAAAGAGTTTTCCATTGAAGAAATGTACAATTTTATGAATCCCCAACTACAACCCTTATGTATAGATTCCAAATAGTCTCAAAACTATAGAGAAAGGTTTTCCCAATGCCTTCCCAAATTATAGAGAAATTATGAATTTCCTAAATATACAAGGAAAAGTCAAGATATAATTAACAGTTATAATAGTCAATTCTTGAGAGACCTCGGAGATAATGCTGGCGGCTGATGGAAGGAGAAGCTGTTGGAGCATGAGAAGAACATGCAAGGAGACCGAGGGATCATCTAACTGTATTTGGTCTTATGGACAAAAATCTTAAAACCACCAGCCATATGAGCTGTTAGGAGTGGCACAAATGCAGGAGGATCCGAACAAGCTGGTCTGATATGGAAACGCTTCAATATTGAAGCTACAACATACTTCATTTGAATAAAGGCCAGTTCTTTCCCAAGGCAAACTCTTGGACCTGCTTGGAAGACAGGAAACTTGTACAAATTTGATACCTGCTCTGCTCCTTGATCTTCTTCTGATTCCTGCATCCATCTCCTTGGTTTAAACTCTAACCTGTCCTTTCCCCACAAGTTTTCCATCCTCCCCATACCATAGGGGAAGTAGGTCACTCTATTGCCAGCTTTGATACGAGTACCATCTGGCAAAATATCATCAGAAATTGCATGCTTGGAATCCCATGCAACTGGTGGATAGAGTCTCATTGTCTCACAGAGGCAAGCTTTCAAGAATTTCATCTCTCTCAATATCTCATGCCTTGTTAGCATTTCAGCTCCTAGAAACCTCAGTTCCTTGGAAACCAATTCATTTTCTATCTCAGGATGGAGAGTAAGTAGATAAAACAACCAAGTCATTGCGGCAGATGTTGTGTCTCTTCCTGCCATAATGAAGCTTATCACCATGTCCCTGACTTCCTCCTCATCAAAATTTTCCGCCAATATCAATTTTGAAAGAAGATCTTTATTGGTTTCTTGCTGGTTATCTCCTCTGATCTTAATCTTTCTCTCGCGGATTATATTAGCGATTGATGAATGGATTTGATCAATGGCTAGCTTCAGCTGTCTTTCAGATCCAATATTTAACCATTTTTTCACCTGCCATATGGCAAATATTGGAGCAGCTCCTCTACCAGCACATATCTGTGAAGCCCTTTCAAACGCATCTAGCAGAGGCGAAAATGGAAGAGAATCATTGAGGCAACATGGATCAAACCCCAAGGAAACTTTGCAAACCACATCAAATCCAAGTCTTCTTAACAAGTCTTGCAAGTCAAAGGCTCTATTTTCAGCCTCCATTAAGTCCAACATAGGCAACAACTTGTTCTCCACCTTTTCTTTGAGCGCATTCACAACGTAATCTCTCAAAGACCTTGCAGTGAACTCATGGCTGACCATCTTGCGCTGTTTATACCACATTTCTCCATCCACATTGAATATACCATTTCCAAGAAAATCACCAAGAATTTCATTGAAAGGCCTGCCTTTAGGAAAATTGTCAAAGTTGGTTTTGAGCATGTACTCTACGTTGTGTGGATTAGCTGTTACTATGGTTCTCTGCGCTCCCAGTCTGTCGATCACGATTGTTTTTGTTGGGGACTTAGAGAGAAGATGAGTGTACCAATCTAGTAGACGATATCGGTTCTTGTAAAAAGGAATCAAGCAACCTATGATAGGGTAAGTTGGGGGTCCGGCAACGCCTCTAGTGCCTTGCCGGTATTTTTCAACAATGATATACGATAGATATAGAATTACTGTTAGACAAAGGAATGGAAGAATGAAGGGGTATGTGGTGAAGAGGGAGAAGAAGGTGACCATGTCTTCCAATTTTTTAAACCAAGAAAACTGTCGACGTATAATGTACATATATAGTTAATAAACTAGATCGGTCCATATACAATATGTTTATTCGCACATGTATAAATAATATAATAGCTGTGATTGCTCTGTCCTTTGGAATATTAAAAAGATGAGTAGGTGGTTCCAAGTCTTTGAAGCAATATATTGTTATTGCTACCTAAATGCAAATTTTGTGTAGACTCGGAAAATATCATTTGTCCAATGTGATGGGCTGATGGCCGTCTTCATGCAGTAAACTTTGAATTCTTTTTAATGTATTCTGATCGTGCATTTTTATTTTCCCAGCCTAGGTAAAGAAGAAAGGAAGATCGACAGTGTCTTCTTTTTTCCTTTCATGAAATCGGACAAAATAACAAATGAAGTAGCAATGATCCTCCCACTATTTTATTAGAGGTAGTTGATCTTTTTACTGTATCCAGAGGCGCAATATTTGTTTACTACCGCAATTCCTTACGGAAAAGTTCAGTCTCTCGGTGATTTCTTCCCATCTGTTCTAGTCTTGGTGAGCAGAGTTACCTCGTGAAATTAGTCGAAGTGCGCGTAAGTTGGCCCGGATACCATGATTATAAAAAAAAAATGTTCAGACGGCAAGCGTTTGTACTTTCTGAGTTTAATAAACAATCAGACAACAAAATAGCTACACTTCATGTTTTGGAGGTCCTATATTTTGTCTCAAAACTTATACATATTCTTTGTTTGGATTGCAAACAAAACAGAAAGGATCCCCTCACCCCCCACCCCTTTCAACCTTCAACTAGAATCTAGACTAAAAGAATTAAGTACATAGGAGTACTATTTTCTACATAACTCTCCTTTATAAAATGATATTCCGGCCCTTAAACTCGAATCCTTCGCACTAATAAGTAATCCTAAAGTATACCATGAACTCAAGCATACTGTCATTTTAACTATTTTCATACTCATTAAAAAAAATTTAATAGATACAAGGTATAATTTATTAAGTTATTTTTATTTAATACAAGTGATTAATCTTTCCTTCTCAAAAATTGAGCATTCTATATTATTATTGAAAAGAAATGGAACTTTGCCCTTGGACATAATATGAATCAGCTACAATTATTCTTTAACTGTTATGATCTGCCACAGCAAGTCAAAGGCCTCACTAAAATTGGATAGGTGAGTAGGCTGAGTATACTTATGGTGTGAGCTTTTGCTCATATTTTTGCTTACCACATGCATTTACCTCATCTTTTTTGTAACAAAGATAGAGCCTACTGCTCTATTTCAATTCTGACGGGGAAGCTTGTTAAGCCACGACAGCTCCCACAAATATCTCTGTATTCATTTTTGGAAGATGAATAAAATGCACTATTGGCATTAAGAAAGAATATCAACTTTAATCTTAAATTGTTAAAGTGATAATTATTTGAGATAATTTTTGAACAAAAGTGACTATTACTTTTGGACGGAAGGAGTAACTTATTATATTATATTTTATTCTCAGAATTTTGATCTAGGGGTAAAAATGTATTGAGCAACATGTGAGTTAAATGTATATGGTAGACAAAAATCTAACATATCACCAGAGAAATGTAGAGGAAGGAATTCATTAATCAACTACAAGGATGTCGAATGTCAGTAAAGTAAATTGATAAATAGGCACGAATAACCCCTTCTCCGTTAGGCGATTTCTCAACTACCAAGAAAACAATTATTTTGTGATAGTGTCACACCAGATGCAACAAAAAGCCCCATGGATTCGAAATTACATGGTTTGGTTGGTATTCTCAATTTAATTCAAAGCATAATATGATTCAACACTGCCAACAGGGAACAGGGTTCTTTTTCGACTGATTATTTAGTTTGTACTTGATAGATAGAGACATAAGTGATATGAGCCACAATTTTGACATTTGTCAATGACAGAGACTAGGCATTCACACAGCCACACAGATGCTACTGTTTACCTCCTTTTAATGCAATATCACTGCCTCCACCCACCCACACAGTTTAGCCAAAAGCAGTATATACCGATGAAGTATTAAAAGCACATGAAGAAAGAGATAAGATTCACATTCAATCACGAGGGACAAATCCAAACGGTTAGGGAGATCCACAAAACAAATTATTGAGGCCATAACTTATCCTTTCAATAGACATGTGAAGTCATGGTTTTAGGGAAAGACAACACGAGCTGGGCAACGGTGATGTCGGTTCTCGACACGGGGTGGCTCATTCTGTTGCTGTCTACAGCTAGTCATGGCTTGCTGTCCCTCTAAGAGGATCAGATTTTTGTCAGGCTCATTTTGTCGAATTACATGTTTATTTTTTAAAATAAATTAGTGAATTCTCCTTTGAACACACTGGGAGCTTGTTTAGTTAAGAGAGATTTTAGTTCTTCCAATTTTCCTAGCAAGTTCGTGTCACCTGTATTAATCATTGACTTCCATCGCTTTTACCAAAATTTGCGTTGATTCTAATAGAGATATTACTAATTTCAACTTTTCTACTCCTTCCGCCATAATTTAGGTGATTACTTCGTGAAATTTATGAAATATGAAAAAATTATTGAAACTTGTGATTCAAAATAAATCATAAATATTTGTGTAACTATAAATCATCTTATTAAAGATCAAATGAATATTTAAATTTAAATTGTAATTAACTATAGAAATGTATCATTACTCCCTCTGTATCATTTTAATTGCTAGGTATACCAAAAAAAGTTGTTTCAAAATTCAAGAGATAAATTAACCATGTTTTTTCAATTCTATAGTTAATACTTAAAGTCATTTTAAAATGTGAAAAAAATTATTATTGTATATTTTCAAAAAATTAATACGGTTATATTAGTTAAATTACCCTTCCTAATAATTTTTTCTTAATGAGTATATAAATCTTTAAAGTGAGTATATAAATCTTATCCTAACAATTAAAATGGGATAGAGGAAGTATCTTTTTAAATTGACTTGTCACATAAATCGAAAGAAAGGAAGTATTATTCGTCCATAAACTCCAACTTTCTTACAAATTCGATACATCTTTAAAAAATTATATGAGAAAATTGATTGGTATAGGTGTAGTCTTTCTGATTGTTGGATTTGCATTTATCTTTATCTTTTGGTTAACAATAATGTTCTTCTAATCTTTGAGTTGATAATGAAGTATTATCAGAGGAATCTTATCTTTTAGTTTGAGTTGGTCCCTCTTTTATTAATTAGGGGAGTGGGCCAACTGTTCCATAAGAACTTTGACTTGTTTAGACTTTAGAGCTCCTTATTCTATAAAGAGGGCTTTGTCTATTTTGTCTCGCAGACTTTGCTAATGCAAATTGATCTAACATTCGTCTCTCTTTCCTCTATCCTTTCTTTTTCCTTGGTATTTAATGTGCCGTATCACACACTTTTGACGATTTCTTTATGAATGATACCTAAACCTTTTCTCCAAATGTGATCATTTCTCAACTTGTCCACTTATGTATGAATGAATGCACATACATGTTCTAAAACATTCATCTTGAGAATATGAAAACTTTGCGCTGGTCTCCTAACCGTACTATAAGACTTGCGTTCAATTTATTAATCATCTCCCACTTCCAATTTACATTTTTTTACATTAATTTCTTATCTGTCAACTCTCCTGGAAGACTAGGGGTGCGTTTGGTAGGAAGAAAATAAGTGAAAATATTGTATGAAGGACATTTAGATATAATCTAGGCCAATAGTATGACCCATGTCCCAATCCCTGCCCGAAACACCCAACCATTGTTTAACTAAAGCAGCTCAAAGTCATCTCATCTCACTTCACCTTCGTTCTGCTAGCATCTATTTTGTCTCACTTCTCATCAAACAACACAAAAACGAACATGCTCAAACTGAAGAAAAGCAAGCTACCTGTGGGAAAGAGCATGCCGCCTCTGTTCCAAAGGAGTTGGGGAGGAAGACATGATGAACAAATAGCAAGTTACGAAGGAAAACAGAACCAAATAATTAGGAGCTTGTCCAGATCAAACTCCAAAGCAAAA
Organism: Datura stramonium; assembly: GCA_018107945.1. Lineage (NCBI taxonomy): Eukaryota > Viridiplantae > Streptophyta > Magnoliopsida > Solanales > Solanaceae > Datura > Datura stramonium. The sequence goes on from JACEIK010004939.1 coordinate 78,091, forward strand.
ATAAAGAAAAATACATACCGGGGAAAGAAACTAACACAATCGATTTTCAAGCTGCAATCAGTTCCAGATTATTACCATTATCTCCATTAGTATTTGAGACAACATCAAGAAAGCATGCTATTTTCATTTTAATCTAGGAACAGATACAAAACATTGCACATGATGAATACTTGTCATCCGCAGCAACACAAGAAACACAGCCTACAGATTTGCTTGACCAACTCGGACTTGAACCCGATGCCATGAGGTGTTCAGGATTCCTCTCAGATTCCAGATAGAATCTATACTTTCAGGTTGGACGTTTCCAGATATATCCACCTATTAAGCATAGAATATCAACCGAGAACAGAAGCAATAAGAAATCCAGCAGAGTAAAGTTTTCAGTGTAAAATAACATGAGAAAGCGACTTCCTAATGCATATAGCAAATTTCTCACGTCATAACTGTAGCCAATAGAACGCTCGAAAGAACACTTAACTGAAGTCTAAAACTGATCCTTAAAAACACATCATATAAAATTGGACTTATCAGAAATTATTGCAGCTAACAGTTGAACCTTTTTTCTATAAGAATGGGAAGAGAGGCAAAAATTATTAGAAACCTAGTTACTTACCGCTTTAGCAACTATCTCCGCACTCTGTGGAATATTTGCCTCAGCTTCAAAAAAGACCCATGCCCATCTGTCACTACTTGAATCATCAGCAACATATGGAATGCCAGTTCTCTGGTATCTGGTGGCTTCCACCCAAGTTTTACCACCATCAATAGACACGTCTACCCTTTCTATGCCACGCCCGCCTCCTGCTACTGCATACCCCTTGATGGTTATCTGAAAACAAATACTAGAAGCTAGAACAACCTAGTGAAGTACTATGATTGTCTATGGCAGTACAAAAGAAGACTGCATAACTGGAGACCATGCAACCTCTGTTTTTTTCCCAGGCACTGGACTGTGCAAAACTCACTTACACAGGGTATATGTAAAAGTGTCCATAAAAGAATAAGAAAAATGTCAAGAAATGCTTGAACACAGTTTATCCATATTGATAAAACTGACCTTTCCATGCTTTACAACACTCACATCCTCCAGGGAACATATTGCGCTCTGTAACCAGAAAAGGGTATAATTTAACCGTCAGCAATTGACAAATATTAAGAAGCTGTAAGCCATATTGGTAAACAGCGAGATATAAATGCCAAAATTAGAGCAGAAAAATCAATCATTTGATCGACAGCCAGTAGCTGGTTGGACCATCTCAAATCTGGAAAATAGAACACTCTTACAAGTAATCACAAGGGTTTCTACTTTCTAGAACCATCATATAAGGAATTCTAATGGTAACATCATAGCTCAGGGGCATCAATATTTATCACACAGGAAAAGAGAAGTTTTGGCATACAACAACAACAACAACATACCTAATGTAATCCCACAAAGTGGGATCAGTGTAATTACAAATCATTTCATAGTTGTAATTACAATTCATAAACCCAGTTGTAATACTCTATCAAACAAATTAGAACTCATGCACCAACCATTTAAATCCAGTTCTTGTTTTCAACTCTCTCAAAGTTCAATAAATTGTGTGTGTTGTATCATGTATGTATATATGTATGTGTAAAGAGAGAGGGACAAACCAAGTAATCTTTGGACAAATATGAGTTAAACTGAAAAAGGAAAGTGTATTTGAACTTGAAAAAAAAAAAGTTTGTACAGTTGAGATTTGTGAGTGTAAGTTGAAGATTTGAGAAACTTCATTTGGAAAACAACTTCAAACCAGAATCCAAAACTTCCAAATTTCAACTTGCAATTTGCAAATGCTGCTTCAGTATTTGCTTGTAAATCTATGAGTCAATCGGGTCCTAAGTGTCTCCAAGAATCCAAGTTCAGAACCTGGGAATAATAAGAGGTAGTCCTTACACAGTTGTAAAGTCATGAAATATAAGCACGAAGCATAACGTGCAGCTGCTTCAGTATTTTATGATCACATAATGAATTCTTTATTATCTAAACTTTCAGACTTTTTAAGCCAACATCACCCAAGTGTGGAATCTTGAATTCCCAGTCTACCGAACTATTACAGGATACAAAAAACAAAAAGAACCCCATCGAAAACATACTGATGGAGAGAAATTTAACCAATTACCTGAACAGGGAAGTCCATCTGCGGTCTCCTAGTAGACCAGTTGATGTTATCCCAGTTCACTGTTGGCGGAAACATCTTGTAGTCTTTTTGCATAAAGAATCCCTGTCCAGCAGATATTGTGTTAACACGTCTAAAAGAAAATGTTTCTTCATTCTGAAATTATTAATACATAAATAGCAACCTGGCATTCTTCAGCAATGATATTGATGGATTCAAGCCACTTAACTGAACGGGCACCTATCACACCTGGGACAACCACACGCAGTGGATAGCCATGATCCCTATTAAGTGGCTTCACACATGAATCCAGTAAGGTCAGTATAGCAGGTTGCAAGTTGAGCTATCAACTTATCAGGTTTTAAAAGGAAATTGCAAGGGCCGAAGCAAAATTTTCCAAGCTAACATCCAAGACACTAGAGTTCGCATTACCAAGCATATCGAGCATAGAAACAAAAATTACAAAGTAAATTTAGAATAGCATGCCCAAAATGCCACTTTTTATTAAGAAGGCTCAACAAGCAATTAGAGATATCATTCTCTGCAAATCAGATATCCCCCTCTTTCTTCCCATTGATTGCTCTTTGATGGACTGCTCAACCAAATAGATGACATTAATTTTAAGTGGAAATAAATTCAAAAAGCAACTACACCATTGGGAAAGCTGATTTACGACAATAGGTCAAATCGAGATAAGAATGAAGTTGCACACAACATTCAATGTAAAGCATACCATCATCTTAAAATATGATGAAAGATGAAACTGAGAAAATGGACATGTTTATAATAATGCTGGAAGACAAAAAGATTTGTATTACCTCGCCATTCATCTCATATGCAAGCAGAACATCAGCTTCAGGGTTTGTAGCCTGACTCAATGGAATTGATGCCTTATAAGGACCTCCATTTTCCTCCTGGAATCATAAATATGTTGCTGAGCAGAGAAATTTTACAGCAAAGTACATATTTCTAATTTTTTTTAAAAAAAAAGTAAAAGAAGAAAAGGGCAAAAAGGAAACAACATTTTTTATAAAGGAATAAGATATCCTACATAATCACCTTACACTTGTCAATGCTCACAAACTCAACATGTTTTCCTCCAGATTGTGTGATATTTGTCAAATAAGGTATTCCAACTAATTCCAGAACATCTGCCAGTTTCGCCCCACCCCAAACAGCTGAAATGCGCACCAATGTAATTAGTTAAATGTAAATTTATTTTTTTAAATAAAATAAAGCATCAAAAAGCATTTAAGCAGAACAGGCTTTTGTCCAAAAACGAACCTACTGACACACATCAATTGGAAAAAGTGATTTCTGGTGGAGGGAACAATGCATCAATATAACTTAAAATTCATAACTACTACTTGGCAGTTATAGTTTCTATCAGATAGATAGATGCAAATGGTTTAATTAATTCTTTATCATATTCACAAGATAATGAATTAGAAGAAAAGATAAATTCTTATACTCCTTCCATTAAATCGTTACAAGTTCCACAACTTATTACTCCATCTGTTCCCGTTTAAGCTGGTCATAATTTGGCCTAGTATAGAGCTTTTTTTGTTTGAATTTTGTTTTTTTAACCCATGTTAAATTGAGCTTAAGATGTTAATTTGACTCCTTTTTTATTATATAAGTATCAGGACAAAAGCAGAGATAAGAAGTTGTACAGGCTTTGCTAAGACGAGGGAGAAGAAGGCCCCCGATCTGAAACAAGTCAAGTGCATCAAAGACGAGGAAGGTAAAGTTTTGACCGAGAGTCGTCGAGATTTTGTAAGGGTATAAAGTTTTAGGAGATTAAGGAGGCTATTCGTAAGATGAGAAGGAAGAGGGCGATCGAACCAGACGAAATCCTAGTGGAATGTTGGGAAACAGAAGGCAAGGCACGTATGAAGTGGCTAACTGAGTTGTTTGACGTTATTTTTAAAACGACAAAAAAGCCTGAAGAATGGAGGCAGAGTACAATGATCTCGTTGAACAAGGATAATGGTGATATTCAGAATTGCAATAACTATAGGGATATCAAGCTACTACGCCACACTATTGAAGTTTGGAAGAGGGATAGGAATGAAGGTGATGGAGGAGTGTATCTATTACATATTGTGTTCATTAACCTAGAAAAAGCATATGACAAAGTCACTAGAGTAATTCCAGGGAGATGCTGGAAGGCTAGAGATGTACTTGTAGCATATATTAGGGAGGTTAAGGACATGTAATATAGTGCTAAGACCCGAGTAAGAACTATGGGAGAGACATAGAGCACTTCCCAGTCGTGATGGGTTGCACCAGGGATCAGCTCTTAGCTTGTTTTTATTTGCTTTGGTGGTGAATGAATTGATGCAACATATCTAAGGGGAAGTGTTATGGTGTATGTTACTTGCATATCACATAGTATTGATTGACGAGACACACGACGAAGTTAATGATAAGCTGGACAGACCCTTGAGTCTAAACAGTTCGAGTTGAGCGGGACTAAGACATAGTACTTAAAGTGTAAGTTAGTGAAGTAACTCACAAGGCAGATATGAAAATAAGAATTGATATACAATCCTCCCTAACGGAGAAAGTTTCAAGTATTTTAGGTTTATAATCCAAAAAAATGGGGAGATCAACGATGATGTTACGCATCGTATTTGAGCAAGGTGGATGAAATGGAGGCTCGCATCTGATGTCATGTGTGATAAGAATGTGCCGCTAAGTCTTAAAGGTAAGTTTTGTCGAATGGTTGTTAGACCAGCTATGTAATATAAGGTAGAGTATTGATCGGTCAAAAACTTGCACGTCAGAGAAATAAAAGTAGCGGAGATGAAGATTCCAAGGTGGGTGTGACATCCGTGATGGACAAGATGAGGGAAGGGAAGTGATGCTGAGATGGTCGGACATGTGAAGAGAAGATGCAAGGATGCGCTAGTGAGGAGGTGTGAGAGATTGTCTATGGTGAGTTTGCGAAGTGGTAAGGGTAGGGCTAAGAAGTATTGGGGGAGAGATAATTAGACAGGACATGACACATCTACAACTTGCCGAGGACATGACCCTAAATAGAAGGATATAGAGATAGAGGATTAGGGTATAAAGCTAGTAGGTAGTTGACGGTTGTCTAATTTTCCTTCTCAATACTTTTTCTTGAGTAAAGTAATCAAATCATATTAGAAAAATATTAAGAAGATGATCCAAACAAAACATGAAGCAAACTTAGGCTTAAAACTATAAAACAGGCAAAAGAATTCCCTAAATATTCTACTTTTCAATATTGTTACTATTACTCTCCCATTATCTTATCCTTTGATTGTTATTATTATATGTTATTGCCTTGCTTCAGTTATTGTATTATTTGTTGCTTTTGTTCTTTTCTACATTATTTACTTCTGCATTATGCATTATTGTATTTTCTTTTCATACTTGCTTTGAAATGTTTTTCTTGAGACGAGGGTTTATCAAAACAACCTCTCAAACTTCATAAGTTAGGGATAAGGTCTGCATACACTCCGCCTTTCCAAAAACCCACATGTGGATTATACTGGGTATGTTGATGTTATTATATAAATACCATGGGAAAAATATTGAAATCATAACAGAAAATTTTTGATACAGAAAATATCACATTCTTTAAATGATTTTTGAGATCTTGAAAAATGTGAAAATCATTTAAAAGAAGACTATAAGTGGGAACATCACAAATTACTGGAGTAAAGTGAATAGAAATACTCTAACAATTTTTGTTTCCTATGTTAAATAGTTGTCAAATTTAATGTCCCAAGTTTCACATTTTTCTCAACACTAGGTCACTTAACTCTCTCATAGGAATGAGACACTGGGATATTTAAAATCTCTTAAGCTCTGTCAACTAAGTCAACAACAACATACCGGTGTGATCCCACAAGGGGGCTTCATGGTGGTATCCTTTTCAATCCAAGGATGAAGTAAATCATAGAACAAAAAACTATTGTGTATGGTACTGTAGTAAGTGGACCAAGCAAAATTCCTTTAACTCTCTTCTGTTAGTCCTTATTGTTCTGTACTTGAATAGAATTGCATTAGTAGAAATTTGGCCACTCTAATAATCTTTAAGATTGTGTTTGGCTACTTAGAGAAGTCCCTTCTGGAACATTCGATAAAATTGGAAGTGTACTTAGAGAAGAATGTGCATGCATGATCACAAGCACATAATGAATAGAAATGTAGACTTCTCAACATAGTAAAGTTGAACTACGTCTACCTATTGGTGACTTCTCCATCCTTTATTTCTCAATTTCTACATTAGTAGATGAGAACTATATATTAGACCAAGCATTGAAATGAATGAAACACTGCAAGTCTAACCAATGGACACCAAAATATGCTTGTATTACCCTAGATGAAAAGCTTCATTTGTTTTCACAAGATGTCAAAACAAAAAAGGAATATATTTCTTAGTAGGAAAAGAGTAAGATGTCAGATAACTTGCCAAGAAATCTGAATCTAACTAACCATTTCCTATAGCAGAAATATCCCAACCAACTCCTTTCACTGTTCGACTCTTGCTCATAGCCGTTCTTCTGTTACCAGCACACTAGAGAAGGATTAAACAGATTAGTTTTGCAAATAGCTGAACCATCAGCAGTAGTGCATATTCCCCTCGGAGAATTTTATAAGATATGGCCCAAAAATTCTTTTCCAATTTCATCATTTCCCACCACAATTCTCTCCAAGCAACAAACACAGTGATCTAGAGGCAGAGCATGAGAATTTACCTGTAAAGTGGCAGTAACGGTATATTTTGGAAGCTTCCTGTTATTTATAAACAAAAAAGAAACATCAATTATTTGAGTGAGTTGCATGAAAATTGAAGTATTGATGCAGTGTACAGTCTTAGTATCCTCACCAAATATCCTTCATAAACAACTCTTTCGAATTTTTTATAAGACCACACAGAGAAACGGAATACCTGAAGAATGGCTAAGCACTATCAGCCCAAAAGCTCTAAAAAGTAACAAAACCATGAAAGATTTTAGAAAAGACAAGCCAAGGTATAAAACCTCTCTATGTCATCCACTACTGGTATGGGTCCGTGGTTTCTCTTGTAAAAGAAATCAACAGGAGTGACATAAGCTGAAATCAGATCTGAACGAGTTGGCTCAGCATTAAAGGGTTCCTACAACAAAAATTAGAAAATTGGCAATTCCCGTAATGATTCGATCAGCAGACAGTCTTAACCAATTAGCAGAAAATCACAAAGAAACTCCACGAAAACGATGAAAATATAACATGATTCATAAGCATTCAGACACTGAATCAGCTTTTGGGAAAAAGATTATAATTGAAAAAAAAAACGAATTGCTTCAACATTTAGGCTTTTGGCGAAACTAACAAAAAAGAAATGGAAGATCATATCGAGTTTTACATAGCGCCACACCGGAATAAACATCGGAATTACTACCATTCACTCTCAAAATTTGAGGGTTCAGATAATTGTTCAATTCGAAAACTTAATTGCACCGATCTTTACAGACGTATTACAGTGTGGCAAAATAATAAAGAAAAACGATAGTGATTAGAGTAACCTTAGCATTAATTTTAAGGCGAGGATGGCGAGGGGGTTCTCGCGAATAATCGGAGGGTCCTTTAATCCCAGGCATCTCTCACTTCTCAGTTTCCTCTGCCGCCGGCTTCTCTGCACACCAGCTGGGGGTGTGTGTATGTGTGACTGAGTGCCAAAGAGATGGAGGTGGTTTGTACAAATATTGGAGGGGCCCTACTACGTGACGAAGTTGAGGCTAAGAAGAAAAGTTGTTCATGTTGTTGGGAATCAAAACGGTGCGCTGTGATATCTGATGTGTCCGAACATTGTAAGGTCGAGGTCGCCTCGATTGCCACGGTGGATTTATTGGAATCGGCATGGCAATTTCTCATATTGTCTTATTTCATCTTTACCAATGTGCCCATTGTTTTTGGTTGCTAGCAGCGTTAAATTAAGGGAGAAGTGCATAC